>JAHXJL010000029.1:0-211666 GCA_019395255.1 Botrytis medusae | reverse complement strand
TGAGTGTGTGGCTGCATGTAAGTTATCTGATCCTTTAGTCATCTCCGCATCCCCAGTTTTCTTCGGTCAATTCGGAGTTAAGTTGCTGTGACGAAGGGAATAATGTTCCGTGTTTTCTTTTCCCAGGAAGTTCACGAAACTAACGGCTTCCCCAGGGTCTCAGATCAGTAGAGCTAATGTGTCTTATGAGATTTAATTTGTTTCGAAATTAAATCAATTAAATCCGGATAAACCCTGACGAGGTCCAAAGTCAAATTCCACAATTTACAGGTTGCAAGATTATGCTCCCTTACATGGAACTTTGCATTTTATATAGTACCATGAAAAAGATCTAGACACAGCGCATTACATATAAAGAAGCACAGTTGGTTGATTAAGATGATTCGCATTCTAAATTGTATACTAAATAAGAGAAAGACACCATCGATTCGATAAATTATCATCATTCATTCATTGACCACTGAAACAAACTCTCAAAGCCACCTTGAGACATTACGATCGTCTGCGCATTTCTTAGGGGTTGGACCATAATTAAGCCAAGTTGGCGACAGTAGCGGCAACAAGAATACTGATACCACCGATGAGGAAACCGCTGGCGGCATTGATTTGTTGGATTGCACCACTGGTAGAGGTAGCCTTGAAAGATATTAGCGATCACTTAGTCTATTAGTAGAAAAAATGAATACATACTGAAGCAGAAGATTGGGTGGCAGTGCTGGAAGCTGATCCGGAGCTAACAGTTGATTCAGAGCTAGAAGCGGATCCAGAGCTAGAAGCTGCAGCAGTTGTTGTTGTTGCGGAGTTACTAGCAACAGTTGCAGTAGCGCCGCTCGCGGTTGTAGTGCCGTTTTGAGCGAGCATAGCAGTAGCAACGTCGGCTTGAGTTCCGGTCAATGGCACAGTAGAAGACCCACACTCAACAGCAGCAACGGTCAGATATGGGCCATAGTATTGCCAGATGTCCTCGTTATCTTCGCCAGAGCATTGGAGACAGGCAGCATAGTCGGTGGAGAAGATTGTGGTGTTGCAGAAACCATCGATTTCTGATTCGAGTATAGCCTCACCTAGTCGGAGATTAGTATCGATCTCGAGGATTTCGTTTGACCGTACGTCTGAAGGGGGAACCTGATGGGAAAGCAAACATACCGCAGTTGTCGTGACAGTTATAGGAATTGGTACCGACAGCGTTATCCTCATCTTGACGCTTGACGACCAAAGCCTCTGGTAAAGTAGCAAGAACTGTTGGAGCGAGAAGCCCGGCAAGAGCTGCAACCTTAACGATTGATGTGATGAAAACCATGATGCTGATTGAGGTGATGATTTGTCTTAAGGTAATGATCTAGGTGGTATGATTGAGTTGTAAAAGATGATGAATAGATGAATATTCGATCGGTGACATGCCTTCATATATGAGAACAAAATGAAAGGCCATAATTTACGGTCCCGAAGATTGAGATGCGGCCTACTTGAATCTCCACTTTGACTCATGACATTGGACATGCCAAGGAGATTCGGCGACATTCCGAGAAAATTCCAATATGGATCGATGAGCTATTGGAATACAAGCAAGATTCTTTGTGCCGTGTCCCTACATGTGGACGTGTTTCGATAATTTAAACTACGTCGTACTTGACCTAACGGTCGTAAAAGAGAAGAAAAAGCGAGACGGGGTAGTCTAGGCTATTCCTAGGAACGGAGATAGATTAGATTAGATAAGATTGAATCAGATTAGATGAGGAGAAGAAATTTCCTGGGGTGGCTTCAGAAAACCACAAAAAATTGAGACTGACTTCAACTTAGATGCCCCCATTTATGCCAATAATTGCCTGACCCGAGAACTCTTTGAGAAGAAGTCAGTTACATAGTGGACGGGCAAAATTCTTTATTCAAGTGAACTGATTCTTGTTGGTCCAAAGAACAATAAAAAAAATGTTAGCTTGACGCCAATACCACCTTGCGCTGCCACCATAACATCAGATTTCCATCTGATAAGTTTGCACATATTTATTGGCTGATATCTACTCCACCCTCTCTATTTTCTAGTAGTAACATCTGATTAGATGGAAATTTCGGATCAGATAAGATGTAAAATTTCAAGGAAGAGTGGAACGTGCATGAATCTTTTACCAAATCATAAATCAAAGTGGAGAAGAAGACCAGTCTATCTCTACTATGTGAACCCTGCTGCCACATCCCAATAGCTTCTTTTACTTGTGAAGTTTATTCCTTGTGTTGAAATGGTCTGTGAAATCTTGCAAAAGCTCCAGACTCCGACCGGTATCACTTGGCAGCTTTGTATGTTTGTGACTTTGTTTTGTGCTCATAGTTCAAAACGCACACTTTCACATGCGTGCTTTCACATGAAATTGAGGCCAAGAGCTTTCATGATTGGTGCCTTGCTAGATTTCGTAATGGATAGGAACCATTACTCAAAGCAAGGTGAAGGGTTTCAATCTTGATTTTTAAGCTCCACGACTTTCGGGTTCGGACCCGAAGTAGTTTTCGGTTCAGATGCGTGCATATATGACTCAGTTCTCTCTTGTGTTAATGATTGTCGACCGCTATTCCTCAAATGCAAGCACTTAATCCACTTTGTTTCAAGATGCTCTTCAAATGTCTTCCTATTTTGGCTTTATGTCTTATTTTCAACCTCGATCGTGTATCCGGGGAAGCAGAAACGGCGAACGGTCCAGTTGAGTTCGTCTGGCCAGAGCAACGTACTTGGTATGCTGCTTGGCAAAATAACAGTCCTTGTGGAAGAAATGATGGAACGGTTGGAAACCGCACAGATTTCCCTTTGGGTATGATCCTCTTTAAAATTATAATCAAGTCATAACTAACATGCTTTGAATGTGCAGACTCAGGGAAAGTTGCACTTGTGGCCTCAGGAGAAACCTGGGATGTCATCGTTCGCATAGCATATAAGGATAGTAAGACATAGCTCACTCATATTTCCTTCCCAAGACTAAATGTATTTCAGAGCCAACCACTCAATCGGATTTCACTACACAGATTTTACATACAATCTCCGAACTTGATGCGGGGCATCAGTGTTATACCACACCAGATTCTCCATCCGATGTTGAAGCTGGCACAAACGCGACAATTCAGCTTGAATACACTTCAACATACGATGGAAGTGGGAACGAAACATTTTATGCTTGTGCAGATATTGTAAGAAACCCAACTGCAAGTAACTGAACACATAGGTATATGGGATTAATCAGGATATACATTTAGACTTTCGTTGAAGAGAGTGATTTTACCACAAGCGTCTCCTGCTTCAACGCTACTGTCACTGGTCCTTCTACCGAGGGCATAGCGACCTCTGTCGCAACATCATCTGCAACCTCTACAGCGGCGTCAACAATATCTTCGACAGCTTCATCATCTACCACGTCAGAATCATCATCGTCGAGTTCCAGCGGGCTATCTAAATCAGCTATTGCTGGTGTTGCAGTTGGTTGTATTGCGGGTGGCCTAGCTTTGGTTGGACTTGCAGTATTCTTGTTGATGAAGAAATACTCATATAAACCTCGATTCAGAGGAAGAGAACATGTCGAAAGCGTTAGATTGAGTACGATTGATGGTAAGATCGCACTCCAGAAAAGCTCGATATAGAAGCTAGGCAGAGGACATGAAATTTCCTCTAGTGAGCCTATATATTGTAGTGGTTGGAGATGAATACTGTGCTTTTGATTGAGGAAGCATTCAAACAGGACAATTTGGCAAGAATGGTGGATTTCACAATGAACTTCAGGAAGAACATGTGATCACGAGGAATGAATGATGATAATATAAATTTTAGGATATCAGATCGATGAGTGCAATAAGTCGATGCATTACATGTCGCCCTATATCTTAGATAGAGATCGAGAATAGCAAAGGTTTAGAGACACATCTTTTATTCATCCATTTAATCATTGCAACCAAAACTCGAAAGATCCTTCCTTACAATTTGTCAAAATCTGCCAAAGGATTGCCAAAATTCAAGGATGATATTTGACATTGTACAATGTGGTCAAGAATGATGGTTGTTTTCTCCCCTCCCATCCACTTTGCAGTAGCACTGTTGTGAAAATTTCAGCTGGTGTAAAGTCTATATGTTTCAATTTCGAAAGGCTCTTGGCAATCAAGCGCGGATCCGAATTTCTTCCTTTCAACTGTCCAATCACCCGAGGCAAGACTTGCGAGAGAGCGTGGTACTGCCAGTAGATGTGTATTGGGTATTTTGGTTGGCGATCTTTCACTGAAATCTTTGCTTAATTACGAGATTACTTTCAACTGTCTGAAATGCAATGAGAAAGCTTAATAATTTGGCATCTTCGCGTATCTTCGTGACATCTGCCGAAGTAGGCTGCACCCGGTATAATAGTGGCATTTGGCCAACTTCTAGCGTTTGTACCGAGTTGAAGTTAAAAGCATGTAGTACCTGTTTTGCGGGGTTTGTCCGCCTTGTGAAAATATCCTGATATCGAATGTCCTTTTCAACGCAACAAGGATATTATTTTAGGAAATCTGCATATCCAGTACATGGGAATCAATATTGGCTGCTCGGTCTGATGCCTTAACAGGAGATACCACAATGAAAAGATTGAATCGAGGTTGCTGCCTGAAACGAAGAGTGATGGACATTTCGTCTCAATGACCGTGAAAATGGAGTACCCAAACACGCATTGATGGCAAAACGAAACGTAAACCACTGGAATGGGCTCGTCAAATATCAAAGATGAGGCTTGAAATACCAGAGCAGAATCTGAATGACATAATATATCCAAAATGTGTGTTTGAAAGTGTTCTGGTGTTATGTCTCCTATCACGGACAGTACACATAGCCATTTCTATAATCATCATTTGTGAAGCTCATCCAAGACTTTCATACCCCCTTCATGTAATAACCTGACATCTCTAATCTTAATACCAGTTGCCCAACTGTGTTCTCTTCTGCTAGATCCGCAGCGTCAAACAAACCTCCGCTTCCTGCCTCGACATCGAAAGTCTTCTCACCGTACCCCTTCTTTTCAGTTAACCCCCTACAAACAGTGATAAACACTCCTACTCTCTTTCTGAATTTCCTATACATCACTTTGATGTTCTCATCTTCGCCTGCATTACCCGTATTTGGCTTTGCCCCCAAAGCCTTCTCTCTTGAGTGCTTCGAGAACCGTAGGATCAGGCCGAATATTTCATCTAGTAGTTGCATAACCGGTTTTTGTCTCTTTCTTAGAAACAATGCAAACATCATTTTATCGAGCACACGTTCATGGTACTCTCTAAGACTCTCCAGCCCCTCGTTTTGGCCGAGCGAAAAATTCCCAGAGTCCATGCGTTCTTCAATTTCATCTAATTTTCTCTGGAAAACACCCCATGTTGTTGCGATTCCAGTGTCGAAAAAATATCCACAGACCGCAGAAATGAAATGATGAGCTTCAATACGAAATTTGTGAGCAGAGGGATGGATGTTTTGCCATGAGGATGTCCTATCCGTGGCATCACGAAAAAGTGCTGACACAACATATAGCATTCTGAGAGTACGAAGTAGTTGTTTAAAAAGCTGATCGTACTTGTAGAGGATGATGGGAGTTAGAATCGATTCTAACGGCGCAGGAGGTTTGTATGAAAGTCGTAGGAAATCTAGGGCTTCGATTGAATTGGGATCCATACATCGTTTGATTTCTTCTTCGGACATATCTCGAACAGCAAAACTCAGATCTCCCGGAAGAGATTTTTGTCTTTGAAGATAGCTATTAATGGAAGAGAGATTCGCAGGTTGATATGATGCATAACTTTCAGCAAGAACGCCCATTAATGCAAGCCGTAATTCAGAGCTCGCTGGCGGCCATGTATCTCTACCGCCGAGTCGTAAGCCCATGGTTCCACCGGATAAAGCTACTCCCTTTTGTCTCTCGGCACTTTCTAATTCTGGGTCAAATAGTGCATGAGAGAGTCGACTTGAGAATACACCGTTTCCCAACAGATGGAAGTCTCTTTGGAGAGATAGATGATCTCGTAATTTATGAGACTTGAAAAATAGTTGCATGCAAACACTGTTGACTACTCTAGCTTGCGCAGAAATGATTGGATTAAATGAGAGTAGAGGGGCGAGCGAAATGGGCGGGGAAAATATTGACTCATCCACTTGCGAAGGCTCCGAAGCTGATGAAAGGCAATCCTGTAAAAGACGTTTAAACTTAACAGGAGCTAGTGGCTCCTTTAATTTTGAGTCCAATCGATTGATGGAAGCTACAACACGAGTTTGAATCTCTTTTTCGGGTCGGCCGAAGAAATCTAGATCAAAATTGTAGAGTTCATACCTGGAACCGGTCGTTGTGGGTTCCGTCGTGGAGTGATTTCCCGAGAAATTTCGGAGTGCGGCTGTCAAATCCTGTTCGTATTTCAAGGCTTTAGTCTCTACATCCAGTATATCCTGCCAAGAATACCTCCATTCAAGAGCTGGTGGTGCGACTGACTCCACAACCTCCGTTTTCGACAAAGGATGATCTATATGGTGAGTCCGTAAAATTCGAAGGCTCCTACCCACTTCAAACATTATTCGGGCATCTTCGAGTGGCATGAACGAAGGAACATTCTCAAGGTCCAATATAAAGTCAGGTTCATTTAATTCGAGACCAGCTTCGTCCACCCATTCTTTGTTGTCGACCTTCACAAAACTCTTCCCAGGACCATCCTTGGTTAGCAGTACGCCATTTTCTCTTTTTAACCCAAGCCATTCACCTGTGAACTCGAGCCAAGGTATTGATACCCTCGAGAGTATTTCAAGAAGAATATCTCGGAGAGAGTCTGTCCTATGTTCTAGAAGTTGGATCTCTTCAAAAAGCGTTGACAGTATTGCTTCATCACTTTTCTTTGGCAGTGTCTTCGTCACCAATCGTTTGAAACATGTGAGAAGCGAATGAACAGGTTGAAATAATGCTTGCAGCTGTAAAATGCTCTCGTAATCAGAAGTGCTTACATTCAGCTGTGACTGAATTGTTGCAAGAACGGTTGAAATAGACTCTGCCATGGCGATTCGACCTGGTGACTTGTTTGATAAATAGGTTTTTTCGACAAAGTCTTGAAGAAGTTTGGTAGTGTTTCCGCACTCATAAAAAGGAGCTAGAAAACCGCTCAGAGATTGTGCAGTGTGACCAGAGACGCGGACCTTCTGAAGAGTCGCAGAAAATGAACGCTTCTCTGCGTCCCACGCAAAGAACATAGAATTTCTGCCTAGTCCCAGTGCGAGGACTGAGGTAGCGAATATTCTCGAATCAACTACATGATGAAGAGTATTTCCGGCATTCAAAAAATCGTCTTGGGCAGCTAATGCGGTATCAAATACTCGAGCTCCAGCTTCGGTCAAATAAGCTGTTTGGGGTTCATTAAATTGCTCAACAGTAAAGGAATCCCATGTTTGATAGTTCACAGGCTCCTGTAAAGGCTCTTGCTCCTGTAACATCCAAATATCAAAGTCTTCAGCTTCCTCGGGCCCCACCGGTTCGTTGCAAGATGTGTCGCCAAGAGGCTCATCAGATTGAGATGGAGAAACAATTTGCTCTGCTGGACCTATGGGTAGTTCTGGTATACCGAAAAACAACTCATCATGTTGACATTGCTCTGCAACATCTGGTAGTTTAAAGTCAATGACTGTAAACAATTAGCATAGTATATTTGTTTACTTCACGCAAATAATTGGAACGAACCAGGGAGTTTAAGATCTGAGAAAAGACTATTTGGTTGTACTATATTATCGACACATCTAGATAGACCCCAAAGGTCTGGTATTGCAAAGACATCTCCCGGATCTCTTTCGTCATCCATTTTTATTATCTCAACTGAGGTATCAATGTATTGTGCTCGCGGGCGGGGGTTGTGAATGTTTGACGCGCTCCAACGCGTCTGCGGCTTAGGCGGACGTTAAATCCGCTAGCGTAGTTTTCACAAAAGGCTGATGGTGAGGCTGAGCTTGGTTGCAATTTGATGTTACCCTTCAATTCAATATTTGGTAGTAAAGATAGTACCGCCAAAATGCCACCGAAAAAGAAGAAAGGAAGCACACGAGCTGCTTCGACGCCTGTTGAAGACCAAGATGCTATGGCAATTGATACTCCCAAGAAGACCGAACCAATAAAACCAAGCTACAATATCTTGAAAGATCCATGGACGGATGAACAAGAAACCTCACTGTTCAAAGGTATTGTCAAGTGGAAACCAGCTGGTAGGTCGAAACTCAGTCTTCAATGTATGGTTTAGTAGATTAGATGAATTAATCATTAAACTCAGGTATGCACAAACACTTTCGTATGATTGCACTTTCAGAACATCTACGGAATCACGGTTACGATCCTCGTGTTGAACAACATACTCGGATACCTGGCATATGGGAGAAGTTGCGAACCTGCTACAATTTGGATGTGATCGATGATCGCGAAAATTCATTTGATTACGAAGAGGACACCGAAGACCGGTTTCCCGAATTTACGTTGCCCGACGAGGAATATGGAGAGATGTGTTTCATGCGAGGGAAGCGAACGGATGAAGAATTAAGTGAAGCCCCTTCGTCGCCTTCAAGATTGATGGAAACTTCTGAGCCAAAGGAGTCACCAGAGCCCGAAGTTCATGGAACCACCAGAAAAAGGAAGAGGGGGAAAGAGAGAGGAAGTACTGTTGATACAACGGAGACGAGAACATCACCACCTGCACAAAGTTCACCACCAAAATCTACCAGGGCCGGGAGGAGTGCTAATAGAGCTGCGGGAAAGGCGAAAGCAGAATCAAGTTCGAGGCAGCAGAGTGTTGCAACCGTCACAACCGTGGAGGATGGAGCCGAGGACGACGAAGAAATCGATGAAGGCCTCGAGGGAACACCGACGAGACCTAGAGGGGCGGATACGAAGAAATCTAGGGCACAATCTTCCAACAGGAAAAGCAAAAGGAAGAGATAACGTATTCGTATTTGTGTGGTGTATATCTGTATTGTTGTAAGACATGATTATGAGGAGCGAGGCGTTCTTTGGTGGTTGTTTATATCTGCACATAGCGGTTCTTGTATCATATGGCGTATGGCTTTCATGGTAGGAGATGTACATCAGACTGGCTGTTTTAGTAGCAATTTTACCAGAAACATGACTGGCGTGAAGAAGTACTATCCTATTAAAAATGGCTGGGCTTGTACAGTATAATAAAAAGCGGAAACATCTTAAAGGGCTTCCACTTGTTTTAAAGAGGATGTGTTTATAAGACGAAGGATGTATATATTCATGAACTGTATCTATAGTTTCCATCAAATTTTTAAAAAATCAACATCACCATCACAGCTAGACCTATTGCACAGCCACAAATTTTATTGGTTCTACACAATGTTCAGCCATCTTCAAAAGCCACTCACCAATAAAACTTTATCAATTTCTAAAAACCTTAAAACCCCGGCATGAATTCGCCGCCAAGAGTTGCCGAAGCTCCAAAGCTCAAGATTCCCAAACGTCACGATTTATCTCAAGATAACGACCATTGACAATTTTATACACCCATTGAGATTGCCCACTATGCGTCGCACATTACGGCAATTTGCAGCTGTTAAGCCTGCCAGATATCTCGAGGCAAACACACCAACTGGTCTAACTGGCCTCCATACTCACCCCTCGCCCCGCTCCGCCCTACTCTACATCTACTCCTCTACCCTCGAGAAATTAAAAGAATTCCCCTCCACTTCTCTGTATCGCCAATCTACTGAGGCCCTTACAAATCACCGTCTGAAAATTGTGCAATCTGTTGTGCCAGCCGGATACGAAGAATGGGCGGCGAAGGCGAAAGAAACTCTTGCTGCGCATCCAGAAGTTTTCACTACCCCGGAGGGTGGCATACACTTTGATCAAGGGAAAAATAAGAAATTGAACGTCGGAGGCAAGGTCTTCGTACAGTCTGAGGTTGAAAAGGAGGTTGATTGGAGTAGGGAGGAGTGGGATGGAGAGGAAGGAAGTGCAGAGTTGGAGGGCGTGAGGACGACACAGGAAAGAAAGGGACAAAGTGTTTTGGCTAAAGAGAGACCTGGTGAGGATGAAAAACAGGTCGTCTGGGAGAACGAACCTGCATTGAATGTCGACCAGTGAGTTTGATCTATCTGCTGAAGATGAGATGTCGAGGTACTGACATGCGATGGTAGAATTGAGGAAATCGAGAATAAAATTGGTGCTGGTTTGATCGAGGAGGTCATTCAAGTTGCCGAGGGAGAATTGACCCTCACTAATGTTTTATTGAAGGCCAAAGTGTAAGTGGAATATCTAATCTTCTTTCGATTTTTCGTGACTAATTGAGGATTGTAGATGGGAGGATCTTGAGGAGAAGCCTGTCGAGGGACAATGGACATATTTCATGCGCGACAGTGGTACCCCAACTACCCAACAACCACCTCAGAAGTAACCCTCAACCTAAAGATTCGAAACCAAAGGATGTATAGTAGAGTCTGTACATAGAATAAATACATGCAATGAATATCCTCCAATTGAACTTCATCCTTTTGTAATGATATATCCATGACCACATCTGCAAGTGCAGGCACGCATCCAACCATTGATACCCTAGTCTCTCAAATTTACAGGGACACAGCGTGCAACACTACATTCTCCAATTTACGAGAAGTCAGTCATTTCATCAATGTCCCATCAAACACTCGACGATGAACTACTTCCACCATTCCGTTTCTTCACCTGCATCCCCGGCTTCACACCAACAATGGTTCCCAAGGCTCTCACCCACCCCAACTCCTCATTAGGCTTTGCTACTCCCCCAATTATGCCACCGCCGCTTGTTCCGTGTCTATGTCTGTCGCTCATACCCGTTTGTCTTCTATGAACTTTTGGCGGCAGATCCTCTATTATGACGACCGTATCAGATTCTCGTCTTCCAGATGCCGGTCGCGGCGGAGGGGGCCTAGGAAATGAAGGCGGCATAGGAGGCCCAAGTCGTATCGGTGCCGACTTCTGTTTTTTGCGAGATTTCGAGTGACGTGCTCCTTCCATCCAGTCCCAAGTTGCAGTCTGCGTAGATTTCTTCATTCTCGGAGTAGGCCCGCTCATCAAGCCGCCGGGCTGGGTTTCTGTAACTCCAGGTGGTGGTGGAGGAGGGGGAAACTTGCCGAGATGCCCTGGTCTAGGAGGCATAGGAGCGGGTGCTTGCCTTCGTGGCTCCGGCATTGGCCACATGTGCATAGTTATTGACCAACCAGGCTCAATAACTGATTCCCATACTTGAGGAAGGATAATTTCGCCTGTGGGGCCAAGGAGATCGTAGTGACCCTCATTGACGTGAGGCCCAATGACATCTACATGAAGGAAAGCTTGTTTCACTAATTCTTCCATTCCCTAAGATGATACTAGTCAGCGAGAAATTATACAGGTGTCAAGGAAACAACGAGGATTGGCTGAAAAAAAAAAGCAATTGGCATACAGCCCACGTAGACACTAAATGGAACGGAAACGTGAATTTCCTTCCCACAGCGTCCTTGAACTTTATCGCTGGTTTTACTCCCTTGTAATCGGATTCCGCAGGGAAGTAGGCTCGATCTTTTCCCTTGGCAGCTCTACTTTCTGCCGCTTTTTTCTTGTATTCTTCTTCGGCTATTTCTCTTGCATGTTCCTCTTCTGCTCGCTTTTTTGCATGTTCCTCTTCCATCTCCGCCATCTTCCTATGTCGTTCTTTTTGCTTCAGCTTCTCATGGTATTCTAGTTTCTCTCTTTCTAGTTTCGTTCTAATACATTCTTCCTCTGATAGTTCTTCTGGTGATGGTGGCAATGGTATCTCAGTAGGAGCAGCGTTGGGTGTTGGCCGCCTTGGATAATCATAATAAGTTCCACCGTGCACCTGTCGTACTGTAGATCGTCTTCGTTGTCTTCCTCGGTCTTCCGGAACGTCATCATCATCTTTCACGATATCATCAGTCGCATGCTTTCTTTCCTGCTCTTCAATAAGCTTTTCAGTTGTTTTGTCTATTACATGTTTTTTCTTCTCAGACTTCACAGAATGTTCGGATCGGCGCCTGCGGTGATAGATGATTTTTCGCTCAAAATTGCGCTCATATTCAGCTCCACTGCCTAGATTTTCTCTACTTCCTCTTCTGCTCGGTCCCCGATCGTCATTTTCTTTCATGCGTCTTTCCAAAGAACGGCGTTCACGATCTGTGGCATAATCCGAATCTGCACGACCTGAAGATGGAGATCTTTCAGGACGTATCCCCTTAGAACTGTCTCGCTCTCGCCAGTCATCAGAATCCGAATCCAATGGAGGTAGCGGTATCCCCACGGGGTCTGGTGTCGACGGATGTGGTGGAGAAGTGGCTGGATGCGAACGGGTTGGGCTATTGAATTCATCATTTAGGTGTTGCATCTTTCGTTGTCTTCCCTTTTTCCCTTTTCTAGCTTTCTTTGAAGGGGATCCCCAAGAACCCCAGTCTGGGTCAAAAACTATTGGCTCAGGGACAGTTTGATCAGGGATGGTTAGGTCAGAATTGGGCAACGGAGGACTAGCTGGGGGTGTTTTTGAAGGGGCTGGCCCGGCGGTCGGAGAGCGATCAGAAGCAAGAGACCCCGAAGGATTATTTCCAGCCGGTATGGGATTCACCGGTGTGATTTGTGGTGAAGATGGAATAGGGTGAAACACGGATGGCGGAGAAGGCGGAAGAGGTGGAGGAGGTGCAGAAGGTGAAGATGCATTGGGATCCGAGTGTCTAAGAGATGGCAAGACGTTCTCCGGATCTGATTTTCGATCCAGACGTTTCCGTCTCCAAAATGGCAAAATCCATGATCTTGACACTTTTTTTCTTTTCCTGCGAACTAATAAATCGCCATCTATGGATAGACCTGGAGGTAACTGAGTACTGTCTGTAGAGGATGAACCATCATCGCTATCTGTATAGCCAACACTGGAGGAAGAAACAGCTCTGCGTGAATTCCAGATACCTGGGATACGCGACCTAAGACGTTCTTTGATACCCACTTTGTATGAAATGATCTCACTGCCAGAAATTGATGAAGTAACCATATCATCAGCTTCTGCCGTCACTGCAGCAGACCCGTACTGTTGAGCAAATTGCTCCAAGGTCATTCGTCGAATACTATCTGCATATATTAAAACCGTTGTAAGCATACATACTGGAATTGCAATGACCCAAAATATGAAGAACTGATCTCCACCAGGCTGAAAATTTCCACCCATCGAAAATATTGCCGCGATTATGGAGAACGGAAGTAACACACCGCCAAGGTAGGTCACTCTATTGATGCTTTGGCGGGTTTCCAAATCTAAAGTCTCTCCTCCACGAATATGCACCCCCGACTTAGAAGAAGTAGTAGAAATGGTATCGTCATCATCCTCATTGTCACTCCCACTCTCAGTTTTGGTCTTTGTCTCAAGACCCTCCTCCACAATTTGCCCCCACACAAATAATTCTGCATAACGCTTTCCTTTCTCCAAAAGTCTTTTAAATCCTTCCATCCTAACAACATAACGAGGGCCCCAGAAAGCCTCAGTACGATCCAAAGTCCAGATATTAGACTCTATTAGATCACATACCTGATGAATTCCGTGATAAGGAATCGATCTAGATGCACATGCATGTTCAATCACCTCGCCCAAGGCAAATTTCCATTGTCTGAGTACGATATCGGCAAGCATCTCTGTGAGTTCATCCCAAGCCAGGATGCCACCTGGAAATTCTATAGAATTGAAAATCTCGTCTGCTAGAGTCAAAGTCGGGTCGTGTTTTCGAGATGGTTTCCATTTCTGCTTTCCTTCTGGGAGACTTTGGAGGGCATTTGCAAGAATACTGTGGTAACCCGCAGTTTGAAATTGGGCGCCTCTTCTCGCCCACGACTGGTTTTCGAGAAGCAACAATACTTTGCACGACTGCCATTAGTATCTGTTCTGGATGGAAAGAAATTTTGATCTCACAAGTTTCACTCCCATTTTCCTCAGGAAAGCACACTAGAGTCACGTGACATAATTTTACACTTATTCCATTCCAACTTTGATCCGAGATGTCTATCGTTTGACATGGTATCATGAAATCACCAGCAACTCCTTCGATGGCTTCAGGCGGCGGGGTGATATTTGCCGTAATTTCAGGATGGTCCAGAGCAAAAGCTCGAACTTTCTTCTCATTCCCTACTTTGGTTGGAAATTCCAGCTTATTCAATTGCCCACTCTTTCTCATCGCATGAGAATCAAAAATATCCACATCTATGTTGAAGTGTAACCCTAACACTTGTACAAATTCGATTGGTAACCCTTCCAAAACATACAATTTCCTCTCCTTGTGACGCGTGGTGCGTTTCAAGTGATTTGCGAGTTCATCTGGGGTTGCGAAAAACTTTCTCGTGAGGCTACCATTTTTGTCTTCGATGAAGCACGATGTAAGTGGTAGTTCGACGTTGAAGCGTGGGGGGTTTGGAAGAAACTTGGGATCTGGAGGGTTGTCTCCATTAATCTCGACGGCAATGTGAGCCATTTGAATGCGGCATTTATTTATTTATTTACGATGCTTATTATGTGGGCTTCTTTACCTTTTATTAACACTCGCGGTTAAATGTTGTGTCTCTTGAAGGAATTGCGCCCCCAAAAAGCCCAGAGAACATGGACAAGGGGCTGTGCATTAGCGATGTGCAGCCACCGATATGTTTCTGGTTCTACGGAGGAGAGGAAGCGCATGATATTTGATCTAGATCAAAAAATATGTGTGCTACCTCTTTGATATATAAATAGAAATTTGAGCAAGACTAAATTGTTTAATAGAGTGAGGAAAGAAAATTCTGTAGATATCACGACTTATGAATATTGAATTGGGGCGATGAGCTCCCGATTCTGAGTCGAGAACGAACATAGTTCGTGATGTCATCAATTAGAGAGACATTTGCGAGAGAGAAACCATCAGTATGACTAGGTAGTAGCTTTGTTGAATGCACCAGAAGGCCGCAATCAGCCATGGAACTAGATTGGTGACCACCTGATAATTTGCTCTACCTCTGGAAATGGTTTCAATGTCGTCGGATCATGTTGATATGCATAGAGATCTCGATTCCCCTATCTGATAAATTCATCTCTCATTCAAGCATGCATCGCCAGAAGTCAGACATAAACCATAGATATCATCCTCAATATCCAATGTATTCTCATTGCGTGAAGTTATCTCACTAGCATAGAGGTATCTAGGTTGCGCTTTGGAAATGCTCCACAATACCAATGAACGTCACCATGGCCCGTATGCGTGGGTGTGTTGGATCTCAGCAGCCTTCTTGGCCTCTGTCGATGTTCTATCTCATATACTGACACTTTCAAAACTCTAGCAGTCTTTCCATCATTATTACAGGGCCTTGTTTGACCTTTTCAGCCATGAACTCTTCATCTCTACTCAAAACTTTCTACACAACTCCCCGCATATCTTTTAATACCTTTTAGCTCGTTTCCAGTGTGGGTAGACCAAAAGCATATCATACTTATTTTTTTTTACAACCTGCAAAAGGTATCATCTTCACCAGATAAAATCTTTGTAGTGAACCGAATAGCCTTTTACTGTCAACATGATTAGACCATGTAGCAGTCACTCCAACCATAAATTTTTTCCAGAAAGTACTTCGGCTGGATAAGAACAGCTCGCCTGGTTATAATCAAACATCAGAAATTTACATGTCATCAAAAATTGTTGAAAAAACTTGGCAGAAGATCCTTATTTTTACTAGATGTATTACTAGCAAAGTTTAAAAGACAAGGATAATCGACCGAAACATTCGATCTGATTGGTGGAAACTATTGTTTATTACTAGTGTGAGAATATGAATGATTTACTACAATTTGTGAGATTAGCTCTTTTAGGTGGCGAGATTACATTCAATGTGAAACCCAAAACCGCTGAGATTCAACCTATTGATCAAAATTTGAGAGACTAGGAGGAGTTCATTCCCTGTCACAATCATATACTAAGAGATTTCGTATCGATAGACGTCAAATAGCTTGAATAAAAAAACTAGAGAGGAAAGAGAATCTTAAGGGATTTCTTTCTTTCTTATATAATAAAGTATCACTTAAGCTAGTCTTAAACTAAGGTGATCATGATGGGATATCACCTAAGCACGTGAGATACGTCACATTCCCTATCAAATAACTATGGAATCACTTTAATTGTAAGTATAGAAAGACAGTTTGAATATTGTAATACAAGCGAAACGATATTAGCCTGACTGAATGCGCTCCTGTCACATTGGTCTTGGCATCCATTAGTGTTTACTGGTCCCAAACTAAGCGAGACTAAGGAGAAGCTTAAGTGCAGGCGTGATGTGGTCCAGAATAGAATATATCTACAGAGATGTCTATGATGCCTCAAATATTAATTGGCTGACCGGATAGTAAGAGTTATTGGTATAACTTAGCTTCTACTACAAGCTGAGTCTCGAAAGAAAGAACAGAGATTTCAAAATTTGTGACTTATCCCACGCTAGATCAATCCGTTGGAGGGCGCCTTACCACTTTCAGATTTCGTAAAATCGATTCTGACAAGTATTCGCTCATTATGAACGCTCATATCTATGATAGGTTATGTAAGAGAAGATCTGGCATGTTCTAATATAAACTAAGAGCTCGAAAAACTTTGCGGGGGTGGGGGACTACGTAGAAATCCTTCACCAATCCAGTCTGAATAGAAATCTGAAGCCTACTTAAGGAATTCTTCGGCCAAATTTAACATCGAAACACCATTGACTGGACATATTATATCATAACTCATATAGTTGCCTTGTACTGATCCGATTTCCCAATCAATCATCCCTTTAAGTACACATCATACACAATTATATTCCCTCATCGGACATACCACATTATCACCACCAGTCAAGAACAAGTTCCATTCACAACTCAGTATAGTTGTATAACTCATAACTGACATTACCTATTCAAACATCTCTTTGAATATCACAACACTTACATTACATCCACCCTGCTACTATCATTATTATCAATCAAGACATCACTCCACAATCGCAAACGATCGTATCACATCTAGTCTACCACAATTACTATTTTCAACACTAAGCATCTCTTTACACCTAACGAGATTTTGCAATCAGTTCGAATCTACACCTATACCACAATAAATTCGAATATATCTATCTAAACCACCTATAAAGCGATCACAAACCTCAACGCTGATTCAATATAAAACTCTTCAATAGAAAGCAAAAAGCCACCTATTTCAAACAATATATCTTATTTCGCAATGTTCACTTCGATTTTATCGCTTCGACAATCGAGCAGATTGACCGCCTCCCCTGAACCTTTTCGCTTCCTCGACCTTCCTGGCAATATCCGCAATAGAATATACGAGGTGGTATTTTGTGAAATCAAAGATCCCAAGCCAGTTGATAGTTCAGACGCGATATCTCTCCCTGTGGTTGAGACCAATTTCAACCTTAATCTATTTGTAACTTGTCGTCAAGTCCATGACGAAGCAAAATACGTTATGTTGACCAAGAACCTTTTCGTTGAAGTCCAACTTACGGGGATAGGAAGGAGATTGAATAAAGGATTCGAGTCTATGCTTTGTCTATTCAGAGTGCCAGTTGTCTGTATCAAGGAAGATATAGATCCCGAAGATCGTTCCTTCGACAATTGTGTTGTAAGATATCGTGTATCTTGCGATGAACGAAGAAGCCAGTGGGAGCGAGAGTCGATTGATTCTTTGATCATATTGCATCGTCACATGAATCAATTCTTCGATGCTCTTGCGCAGACTCAATGGTTCATCTCAACCTGCACACGGGCACGTTCCTATCATGACATCGCACTCCAAAATCCTTTTGTCCCAAGGTTCGCACACGTTGGTGGCAGTCGCAGTCAATTTTCCATTCAGGCCTTACAGAACAAAGAAGAAGCAATCCTATCCCCATTCTCTAAAATTACAGAAGGCTCAATTTATATATCCAAGGACTGGTCGGGATCCTATTTACAACGCGACCATACGATAACTCGTGCCATATCCTCTATCACAACCGAAAGCGTGTTGAAAGACTTAGAAGAATTAACGAGAAAGGGACAAAATCATCATCTTCAAGGTATTTACATGTACGCTGAAGAATACTACAAACTTGTGGACAACAAAATTAAAGTTCTGATGAGTACCTTTCGCAACGCGACAGTCACCAGACTTTTTGAAAAGCCATGGCTAACGCCCGAGGATCGACTAGCAGAAAGACAGATATTTGAGGATCAACTAGCCGAGACATATTCCACAATATGTTACTATCGTGCAGAAAATGCTCTTGAGGATTTGCGCGAACGTATTAATAATGGTTTGGGTCATTCCGCAAAAAAAGTGTACGACTTGGTTCACAAGATGGCGGCACAAGGTCGAGCTCCTTTACACTTCCCCCATTTCATACCAAATCAAGAGCGAATTGCAAATCACATAACCATGGAAGCTGTTTCATTCAGGTTATGGGAAGAAGTACAAAATGGAGACCGATGGAGTATCGATCAGGCTTTGGAGAGGGTAGAAAGAGGGCTCGAAATAGCTCCGCATGACCCTAGGTTGAAAAACGAGAAATATCGTATCGCTCGTAGAAGAGTAGAATCAGTCCTGGATTTTTCTGTCATTCAAAACATGACTCATCGTTTGTTCGACGATAAGTCCCAATGGTATCAAAGGTAGTATTGTCCAAGTCACTACTTAAAAATGTTAAGATGGATGAGTGTTTCTTGTCTCGGTTGTAGCATCTGAATGGTTTTGCATTGCAGATGGATGGGTATGCCCTTTTCCTGGCTGTAGCATTTGAGTGACTTTGTCATTGATCCGCTACATTAGATGGTCTTAAATGAGTGAGAGGCCTCTAAGCTGGTTGTTATTTGTTTTTTTTTCTCCGAGTACGACAAAGTAATATAACAAAAGCATTTCCGCAAACTTTTTATCATGTCTACTACCCTAAGAAAATCGGTGCTATGATAAAACTGTCCGAACAGATTCAATCGACCTTCTTCTATGATTCAACTACACTTACTATGGACTCCATTCCACTCCGCTCTAGATCGGTGATGCATTTCGCCTGCATCAATACAGAATAGTGCAAAAGATCATAACGGCTGAAGTTTACAAGCACAACAAGTTGAGATGATAGGGAAAAATTGCAATTCAACAACTACTTGTCTCTCGCTCAGACGACAACGATACCATATCGACCCTAGTCTGTGTTATGACATGAAAAACAGATTATTCTGTCCTTCAACATCAGAACGGAGTAAATTTCATTAAAAATGCATCGATATTAAATGACAGTAATTATGGACATTAAGATGTATAGGAAAGGTACATTTGGAAAAAATCAATATATATACGATTCAAAGAACCGCAGCATATAAACCAGCCGCCGACCACCCCGTTCCCTCTCTCTCACCAAACGGTCATGTGATGAGAAGATTGGAAACTGGGAATGATAACTGGAAACTGCACAACAGTATACAAGAAAATAGTATACTAATTACTATGAAGGTAGTGATATTGCAGTCTTTCCCCCCCCAAGAGAAAGTATTTCATAAGCTCACTACTTTCGAAGGAGGCACATGAAGAAAAATCCCACCAAGCTATTTTTATCTTGGTGCCGACAGAGCGACGGCAGACATCATGGGACGTCCGAAAAGAGTCAATAGCTTTGATATTGCAGTACCTACTCGGAATGGGGAGACGCGCGTCGTAAGGAATCATTGATGTTAACATAAACGCGATGATGGTTCCGTGCGGGGGGCTTGTGGGTCATGGAACCCCGCGTTATTACTGGGCTATACTATCCCCAGAAAATTATCGCCAATTCTCTTGTTCAAGATACGTTTGCGGATAGTTGAGGCAGTGATACTTCTGTCCTGAGTCCGTTCCTGTTGGAACACTTCCGTCGAGACATTTTGACTTGGCTTGCAACTTTTGATAGGAAGCTCTGAAAGACCCTTTCTAAAGTCATGTTGAATGAACCAATGATACAATTTGCGTTTGCCGATCTTGAGGCTGTACTAACTAAAACGTGAGATGAGCCTTAAAATATCATCCTAAATATGCATTTTCAGTCAAAGCGGGAAATAGTTTTGGTCGGTGCGACTTTTGAAGGTCTCCGACTTCAGCGTCGGTATACATACGCACCGTAGTGCGGGTCGAGAAGTTCAAGGGTCATTTCATGCATGTTTTTACCAACTGATCCATCTTGCAAATCATCTGCAAAGCTAAAGACTCTTTGGGTGTAACGGATCGACATAAAGCAGACTCGGATACTTTGCCGTCATTTAATTTCGAAGAAGTATCTTAGGACAGAGATATGATCCAGGTACGGAGGTTTCTTTTTTAGGAAACCTATATCCTTCTTCCTTGGGCGGATCTCTAGTGGTAATGAAGAGTGTGAGGTAATTGGAAACGCGATGCTAAATTGTTAATGAAGGGTTCTTACATGGTTTCATACGCCAGTCTGAGCTGGGCAGTTGTATATTCCCCGTCTTGCATGAGTGTGAACTTGTCCTCTCGGGATCATCGACTCAAATCACCGAAAAGTCCATGAAGATCATCTTATCTGACAGTCTGAAGTATTTTGTGGCGATGCGTTCACGGCGTTTCAAATGCTCAAATTGGCAGCTGCTTTGGGTCGAGGTGGCCACAGAGATGGTGTCGAACCATCTCATCTGATAAATAGCGAGCTTTGAATTGATCAGAAATGTGCCTGACATATGCAATAGCTATGACACCGTTGGAATTTGAATACCATGGATGTAGTCGCAACTTATGTGGAAGTCTTCACAGTTCATCGGGACCGAGAATTTGACAAATTTGTATAAATGATTACATTATCACAGAGCCAGACTGAAATTGAAGAGTATACATTGCCTGATATATACCATCACTGTCAAACGCTCCTTTTTTATTTTCAAACATAATGTATCAAACTTTCGCGATAGCTTCTATTTTTTTCCTTGGGTTTTTGGGTGTATGTCATGGACAGATCACCGGCATAGAAGTGAGGGATATGATGGAAGAAATGGAACATATTTGGGTCGACAACGATGGGACAAATTCAAATGGTTTTGTGAAGGGTGTATCGCCATGTCTAAATTACGCACTTGGATCCAGTAACCAAGGCGAGCAAACTTCCGCTCAATGGGTTCGATTCGCCTTTCATGACTTTGTGACAGCAAACACCACTACTGGTACAGGGTATGTTCTTTTAACTAAAATGTATTAAGAGCGTTAGCTGACTTTATTAAGTGGTATGGATGCGTCACTAGGCTTTGAAAGCACTCGTGGAGAAAATCATGGACTCTTCGTGAACGATTCTTTGACTTTCTTCAAGCCAGTAAGATGAATCCAAAATCCTAATGGTTCATTTTTGTCAAGTACTAATCATCCAAAAGACAATGAATGCGTATTTAAGCATGAGCGACAATATAGCTCTAGCAGTTGTCGCATCAGTTGCAAAATGCGGTGGTTCTAACTCGGGAATAAAATTACGCGTTGGCCGAGTTGATGCAACGTCGGCAGGCCCAGCTGGTGTACCGGGACCGGCGACAGATTTAAACACAACCCTTGCTCGATTTGGAGCAGCTGGATTTGATGCCAGTGAAACCATCGGTCTAACAGCATGTGGACATTCATTGGGCCGTGTTCACAATTCTGATACTCCAAATGTTGTCAACTCTTCTTTTGTGACGGCAACCAATCTCGACGGAGGTGAGCCATTCGACTCGACTCCTGGTGTTTTGGATCCAAATAATATCAATGACTATTTGAATGGCACTGGAAGTCGTGGAGGTCCTCTATGTACCGCGGCAAATGTGGCAGATCGATCAGATTATCGTCTCTATATATCTGACAACAATGCAACCATCCAAAGTATGTCGGAGGAGACAGCATTTCAAACGAAATGCAACTCGCTGTTTGAGAAAATGATAGAAGTTGTGCCCAGTACAGTAACTCTCTCTGATGCAGTCAAGCCTATGGAATGGAAAGCAGTGGACGTATTGATGGACATCTCCTTGTCTGGAGATGTTTCTATCTCAGGACTTATTCGGAATCTTTACACTACTACTCAGCCTCCAAAAACTGTCTCTTATAGCACAACCTCTTCCACTGGAAACTCTTCCACTGGCACAAGCAGTGAGACATCCGGTTCCGGGACTTCCATATTCGGCTCGACTACCTATTGGCCGTTTAACAGCACGATTGCTCCAAGGACAACATCTTTGTCTTTCAACAATGTGACTTATTCAGTCAATGACAATATCTTTGTCTTGCCGGCACAATCTTCCTTCGACTCAAGCAGTGGTTCTATCACTGTCAAAAGCGCAGCTCTAACATCTGCTAATGGCAACGGGGACATGACAGCTGTTTTGTATGTTCCCACCAAACAAGAAGGGACTTTAAGTCCAAAGATTGTCCAGCAAAACGTAACTTTGACTTCATTTGGTACCGCCGGAGCGTATACTCTGTATTCAACAGATACAGTAAAGATATCTTCCACTGGGACAGTAATTGTCAAAGTTGCTCAAGGTGATTCCTCGAGCCGAACTGTGAAGGTTACCACATTTGCTTCGTAGAATTGGGTAGATTTCCAGCAGGTGGACATAATGTGGCTAGGAGATGGAAAGCCCCCACTTTGGCGTTGTGCGGATCGTATTTAATCATATATGTACACTGAGATAGAAATAATGGATAATAATAATAATAGCATTTAATAATAATTTCTGTTGATCATATGATCGCCAGTCTTGGTGAAAAGAAATGGGTCAATATAGTGACGCTAATGACATGATGGAATGAATGACGCTTTTTGTGTCGATTTCTCTTTTTCTTCCCTCCCTCAACATCTTTCTAATCAAATCCTTCATACTATTTTGAAGTTTCTTACCTAGTTGAAGCTTCCTGTCGCCACTTTCGACTCCGCTGCCATTGAATAGTTGGTCACTTCCATTTCCATCTCTCTCGTTCCGTTTCTGGATGCGCTATGTCCTCTTTTATCACGCCACTCTCCAAACTGGAATGATTCAACGTTGTATTTCAACGATATTTGTCCCAGAACATTCTTTCTTCATCTCTTTCTTCTTGCATCGGGTATCGGCAGTCAGCATACCAAATTTGACCTGTCATACCCCTCTTACTTTCTTACGCCAAGTTCTCAATCGCTGCAGCCGCCGCAAAGTCCTTCATTATGCCATTAGAATCATGTATAGCTCGTATTTATGTGGCTAACAATCCTCCGCGGGGCATTCAATTCTACCCAGTTCGTCGGGATAAATCACAAGATGATAGAGGGAAGTCTCAAACTGCCACGTCGCACCTTACATACAAGCATAGAGAGGAAAACCGTGGGATTCCCTAAAAGTGCAATATTGTTGCTTAGGAGGCTGTTCCTGAGTAGGCTGAAAGTTCTGTACTCGGGCAGAAGAAATTAATTGGATCAGAGCCCTTCAGATTGTGTGACGAGCGCCTCTTATATGAGCTGCGGCCTGACTATTTTCGCCGGTTTCACGACAGCCTTCACCAGCTTTCCAGAAGTCTTGGATGCAATGTAACTGTCATGATATTTTGTGTACCACGACTGGCCAGGTTTCTACCATGGAAAGACCTTTGCCAATTTGCTGAAGATTTGCATCACAGCCTCGTTTGTTTTACATTATCTTACATGGTTTCACAAAAGCCACACGAATCAATCTTACAGAAAAGAAAGCACATTACAAGCACGCAGGAACAAGGAAATTAATCCCAACGACACTTGGCATCTTCCATTATTGAGCACATACGAATTATCTTAACAAATGTTCCGGTACCAAAGACAATCCAACCAACGTGCAATTAGCACATCATCATCATCCAATCGTGTTCCCGAATTCGACCCATGCTAAATAACCAATATCGTCCGGCCCTACCCAGATAATCGGGTTGTATCCCATGCGCCTCTGCTCCGATGCCATAATTCCATTATTTCCCAAAGGAGGTGACCCCCAGATGGTTCTGTCGGGGAGCATACAGAAATTTGCCCCCATGTCTTTGTGTGTAACTTTATCAGCTTACACTAAGACGAGATGATAGTTTCCTCCTAAAGACAG
Source organism: Botrytis medusae (assembly GCA_019395255.1). Classification (NCBI taxonomy): domain Eukaryota; kingdom Fungi; phylum Ascomycota; class Leotiomycetes; order Helotiales; family Sclerotiniaceae; genus Botrytis; species Botrytis medusae. Next base: position 187,561 of record JAHXJL010000029.1, on the reverse strand, counting down.
TCTGTAACCTCACACCAACCGCAATAGTCGTGATCGCCATACTGCTCTTCTTTGCAGCATTGCACGCAGCAGTTGTTGACGATAGGAGTAATCTCGATGACAGCCATTTTGATGTGATGAAAGCAGTAATTTTGGAGAGAGAGAGAGAGAGGTTTGAATAGGCGTCTCGATGGTGTGAATGAGATGAAGAAGGGTCTTCTCGGTATGCTTGAATTGATTATTATTTGCTGGTGATATAAGGCTGAAGGTTGGATTGTTCGATGCAGGAGAGGATCAGAGGGAAACTGTTCGAAGTCGATGATTGAAGCTCGTTCTTAGATGAGGATCTGCTTGATACTTATATACTTACATCCAACGTCAGGCAACAGTAGATCCCTCCGAAGTGTTTGCCCAGATTCTTAGGATTATTTGGTTATCAACATTTGCTCACCAGATATCAAAGTTGCCTGTTTCATTTATTCATTACTATAACGCATGCACAAGAGAAGCAACAGACCAGGGGTACATGTCACAGCCTCGATACCCACGTCTTGCCCTGCATTCCTTAAGCGGTGAAAGAGTGAGGCTTCATCGTCATCAACCCCTCTCCTTTTCTATGCTTCCCCTCTACGAATATTTCAATTGGATCACAATGTAAATCCTGCCACCGAGATCCACTGTCGAATTTGCTTTGCTTGCCTCTCACCTAAGCCCATTATCAACGCCAGCAGTTCCATTTTGGAAGCAAACAAACGTATTCAATGCGCGCCACGAATCGGATGCGTGGGAAGAAAAAGCATGGGCTTTGATAAAGATCAATAGATGAGTATTTGCTGCTAAATATAATGCTCATGTGGTTAGTCAATTTGCCGGTCAAAACAACCCATTTTACAGCTATGCGGGGCGCCTTCATACCTTGCGTGTACATCTTTGATGTGCGACTACTGGCGCTGCAGTTTTGACTACTTCTTTGGATCTCTTAGCAAAAAAATTAAAGGCGTATCAGTTCTCGTAGAGGTAATGATACTACCACTGAAAAACATTGGAACGGTGCAAGACCCAAGGCATGTCGAAGTCTACTTTTCTGGCGTTTCGCAAAACTATCATCTCTCGTACTCCACGCAATCTTTCCCTTCTATTTTCAGCCCAGAATATATTGGCTAACCCCTCCTTTTCACGCCACTCAATGTACAGTTTCGATTTACTGGGGTACGCACCGACTAATATGAAGCTCCTGCCCTACATCTTCCCCACCACAATCTAGAATTTCGCGAAACTTAAATATCAAACTTAATTCACGATGTCGGAAGCTCACACATTGCCGCCGTAAGTCTACCTGTATAGACATGTCCGTAGGGCGATACGAAGTAAAACTGTACTAACCTCAGTCACAACAGTGAAAAGCATCTAGTGACCGATGATCACTGGCACAGCTAACCTCCGATCCTACCTTGTTCCTATGGAAATCCATGTTCCAAGTCACACAATCCTTGACTCCTGTGTTTTTCCCTTGTTAATTTGCGTCTTAATCATCATCGGCGCGGATTTAACCCCCAACCAACGTTTACATAAGCTTCATCAAAATCAACGGGGGGACGCCGGGCCAGGCCGAAGCCTGGCCCATTTCGTCGGGATACTTCGACTTCCCTGTTGAAAACTCTTGAACTTCATGCCACAAGCCGAATCGGGTGCGGGTAGGGGACGAGCCTTGAAGTTCGCCAGGGTTTGATGAAAAATGTCTTACACTCATTTCAGAATTTCCCCTGAGCTCCATATCTCTCCGTAAGTGCGAGAGCTTCTCAGCCAGCCCAAGAAGCGATCATCATTGCCAATCAAGCATGATTTATCTTTACAGCTGGAAGCTAACGTTATCATAGCATGAGGGTTTTTTGTAGGACTTGTTCAGTTTCTTGCATGCAAAAGGAGGATTTTGCTTTCTCCACTCATGTCTTATAGGAATTTGCGTCTCTTATTTCCAGATTGGTATATACATACATGTGCATTCCTGGTCGCATACAAAAGAAACTTTCGAGGCTTGATTGTGTGACAAAAATGCGTTTGTTGTATGATTACAATGGATCATTCGTATGACTTTTGCGTTAGGAGAATCCCGATGGAAAGTCAAATCACTTGTTCATTCACCTCGATCATCCTGGACGTGTACGATTCCATACTTCAACCGGAGTACAAGATTTGGGATAATATAGAGGTCCTGGCTTGTCGTTGGGCTACACATCACCTGGTATAATGCTCACAAGTTCAAATCGCAACCACTGGGGTCAGATATACGATGCAGTATGTGGATCTGGATATGGGACGATTTACTTGATATTCTATGTCAGATACGAGCACTGCAAAAGGATCAACCCACCGGGCCACCGGCTCTAATGTATCCAGTACACCACCATTCTTAAATGGCTTGACTAAATGTTCCCACAACAGATATGCCTGAAACTTCAATAACCTATCATCTGAAGATTGAAAACCGTTATACCAAGCCAACGCAGGTTTCACACTAATATTCTATATGTTCCAGTTACATCTAATCGAGTATTTGCCGGGGACTTCCTACTGCAACAGCAGCTCCTTGAACCTTATATTCCTTCTTTCCCCTTCTTGAGATTGACTGCATAATAAGACGCCGCGCTCCCGAAATAGTCTCGCCCATTGAGTAAACTATCATTTTAGTGGCCAAACCCCGGAGGAGGTATGGATTGCGAAACTCACTAATTTTCTTTGTGAGTTATTCAATCTACATCAACTATAAATCCACCCCCACAATCCAGACACCTTCCACTTATGGCCCAATATCGCCTCTGGACCGTCTCTTAATTGCTTCTCGGCATTACCCACCCCATTCTGGTCTATAATTCGCAACTTTCTCCACTAATACCCCTCAAAGAGTGCCACATAACTTTCCCCACGATCTTCAAGCACTATAAGCGCTTACTTGAACACATATCCACATTGAGACACACTCATATCGCTTGCCTGGTACATACTAGTATTAGCTTTCAGATTGGCACTCATTCTCCAATAAGAAATGCAAACGAAAGCTGAATCCGACGGGCCGAACATCATCTTGTCTATCCGTGCTCACCATAACGTTTCTTCAATCAAAATAACCCGTATCTGCCGACTTTGCTCCGCTTCAAGTAACCATCGTTCAGACCAGGGCTAAAAATATCTATCACATCACGTTTATTATTTACAAAATTTCATCACATTTTGCTTTATCCACTTTCCGCGGGGCTGAAATGGAGAAGCTTGTCGTGTAGACAGGCATAGTACAATTGCATTCCCATCTTCAACGCACTTGGTATTCTCACACAGCCAGTTCGTCCGTTTTTTGTAGAAAGTATCGTCAGAAATGCACGATCCATCCGATCATCGATAGCAATGATCGTCTCGGGACGGCTTGCCAGAATATTTACGCCTTCACCAATTTTCAGCTCTGTTTGAGTAACTCTCAAGTACTAGGTACCTACCTAATGAGCCATGGCCACCGACCCTCTCGCCAAATCTATCCTCAGACGCCAATCTTTACGCACTATTCAGAAACAGAACACACCAATCTGGCACGCTAACACGTGCTCTATTGTGACCAACGAACTGCATGCATTAAGTAAGGCTATGCTATGCTATCTTATATTATCGTGGGGGTCCAACCCATTACATTCCATTGCTCCAGCCCCGACAAAACAAAAGTTCCCAGCCTTCTACTAACCCAATTCCACGACTCTCGGGCCGCATCCTGCACTTTCCTCTGAAACATTCGCGAGCTACTTTATGAACATGCGATCCGAGCCTGTCTATACAAATCGTCGATGCGGCACGATGCTGCACCGCGCCCGCGGCAACGAGGGTCGAAGAAGGCAATGATTAATGGTAATTGTGAGGACGGAGGAGGCGAATCATCAGATTTCGGATCGTCGTAATGCAATACAGAGGCAAAGACAGAAATACAGACTCACCAATACCTAGGTAGGTATGTGTACGTAAGCGCTGGAGTTCCCGAGTGTTCATATCTACGAATGGATATTAATGAGATAGACAGACATATTCTCCACACTTTACTCGTACCATATCACATGGTATTGCAATCTTACATATCCGCTTTCATATCACATCAAGCCCCAAGAAAGATGCATGAACGAGGCGCAGATCTGCGGCACCTTATCCCATCTTTCCATGATGTGTGTATCTTATGTTGTATACGTAGAAGTAGGTATAGATAAGATTGCGTCAGTCAGAATCCGCAATCAACAATCACTATCTAGCTGGCTATCTCGTGGGTCCAGCATAGATCATGTACAAAGCAAAGCGGCAAGTTGGTCGGTTTATCTTTGTGACTCTTATCGAGCGGAGCGGGTATGAATGGGTATGAATATTGAGATGTGCCTCTTTCTATCTTGCAGTGCATTTTATTGCTTGTGATATGGTTCCAGAAACAGAATGAAGGATCGCATTGCATATGCAATATTTGATTTTTGGGGGGAAATGGGATAGAATATCATGCCATTTCATTGACGGGGGAATATAGCTCTTTGATACTCACTGACCGATAAATCGTGCCCCTATCTCGCATTCCTCATCCCCATTTCTCTTCCTTCTGCCCCCTCATTTTTTCGGTCCCAGGAAAGTAGGCAACGAAGGATTGCATTGCATATGCAGACGTAATTCTGCAACCATACTTGGATTAATAGCGCTCGGTATCAATCCAACATATCTCTACTTTTCCAATCCATGAGGATTATTAGACAAAGATAAAGCGTGTATAGCCTTAACGCCCGCAGGGCAATAGACCGTGCCTCTATTACGCATAACCTCGAGTTACACAACACTGTGGGGTATGCTGCGTGACTCTTTGATATATCGTATCCCTGTTGAGCTTGAGGTCTAGATGAGAGGTATGCCAAATTAGAGAGTTATAGGGTATAATACCTTGTATTATATGGTTCAAGATACGTGTATGTCTCAGCCCAAGTTGTCAGTATACATTCATGAAAATCAACTTTTCTATACGTGATGAGCATGCCAATAAACTAGATTCATGTGATTGTGAAAATTAACAGTTCATTATTTCCTATCCTATGACTGTAACCGCTTCATTGTCCGCTTGAAATCAAAAAGCAAATCTTTCACATGATATAATATCATAACCCCTCTAGTTATTAAAAATTTCCTGGACCCTTCCCGAAATATTCACCGGCAGCTACCTTTAGATGCGGCACGGAATTTGAATCATCGGTATTGGAACCAACATTATTTCCCCACCAGCTAAGCGTTATATTATTGTATGTTAATGCGAAGAAAATAATGATAGTTGCAAGTGCTGTTCCTGTGTCCATTGCGGCTTGGAGAAGATCTAGACGAGCCTGTTAGATGCGAAATGCGAAATGTGGAATATGAGGAGCGAGGGATAACGATAATGAGGGGCAAGGGATGTACTTACAGTTATATCTCTTCCACCACGCGAAAGCTCTCTTTCTAATTAAGTAATTAAACAAAAATCCAAATATAAACCAAAGCGAATACTGTGTCGTATTCGCCGGTGGGATGTTTCCAGCCGCGTTGAAGAATACTGGTACATTGATATATCGTACCCAACTATTAGGATATCTTCTGTAAATGAAGTAGACTGCAACAGTGACCACTGGTCCAATCAGGAAGAAGTACATAATACTACTATAAGTCTGACCGGCTTGGAACATTCTTTGGGGACCAATTGTTCCCCAAATAAGCGAAGCGTTATACACGACTTTCGATCCCGCACACGTGAAGCGCTGTGTATTTTTCGGACTGCACAGGTTTGGAATGTGTCCCAACATCCATCTCAGTACACCTGTTTGAGTCGCAGTCGCGAGGACAGATGCATATATTTGTCCTACGAAGAGTACACGCGGGGGAATCTTCATGTATTGACCCAACTTGAGATCTTGAGCGAAATCCAAACCGTGTTTTACGGAATTGTATCCGTAGCATTTAACCATCATGTTTGCGATCGGTTTACCAGGCCATGCATAGCCGGCTATCAACTCGGTGATGATGTTGAGGAAGATGCGCTGATTTGTTGTACCTTCAAGAATTCCTTCGGGAATAATGAGTGTGACTGCCATGCCGCAACATACTACGATGAATCCCCAGACCGGAAGACCTGATTCCCAGTATCGAACCGTAAAAATGCCAAGACCGATAATAACAAGACTTAAAACGCCGTACCACCAACTAGGCACTTCTTTGTAATTGTTCATAAGTCTTTTATGGATATCTTCTCCTCCGGCTCGAGAGTTTCTGAATTTGGCCCAGATTTCAGCTCCGTTATAGAGGTAGGTGTGAACAACTATTGCGGTGACGGCCGCGAATGAGAGAGCGTAGGACAATGTATAGGACATAGAGATATACATCGGAGAGTATTCTTCATACTTGCTTAGGACAAAGTCCAGGTTGGAGTCGACGACGCGAGAAATGTTATAGGCTTTCCCTGTGTTATCAAATGTGCTCGATGATAGTAGTGGGAGACTAGTTTTATTGTTAATGGATGGAATATCTCGAAAACAGGTAGTATGGCACTTACTATCCACTATTCCAGACATTAGTGTAATACAGAATAGGCGATAGAAATAGATAAAAAATCACTACGACTGCAAATGCATTGCAAGTAATGTAGAAAGGTGTCGTGAGTGGAGTACCAGCATATGTAATTTGAGTCCAGTCGAAACTAATTGGTAACAAACCCAAACCAGAATTCATGCCAAAGATCGTATTGACGACTTGATTTTTTGGCACAATCCAAGTGATGAAAGCAAATGTACTTAAACTCGTCCAAAGATAGTCTGGGAACCAAAAAATAACAAAGGCCACAATTGTGAAATAGGAGAAGAATCGGTAACGGGATAGAGTCCAACCGTTGGCTGAGAAGTGTTCTTGGGGTTCGTGCAGTGAGCGGAAAAGAACTGTGGATGGTAATGCAGCAGGCCAGATGAGAGCTGCTGGATAAACGATCCACCGACGGGCAAGACCTGCAAGACCGAACCCAAGCATTTGAGTTGTTAAAAGGAAAAGAAATGTGAATCCAGCACCGTTGTCATGATCCCAGTAAACGGGACTAACGATTGCCACGAGGGCGCCTGAAGCATAGGCAGCGCTGGCACTGATATTTACGCACTTGGAGATTATTAGTTCTTTCTCGAGATGAGAGAAGTAGGGTACCAGCTTAGACTCACAATGACGATTAAAGCATGTTCTTTTACAGAAAACTTTCCGGGATTGATGTCGAAAGATAATGCGCCAAGTGGCACTCTCCATCGAGGTAGTTTCTCCCAGGCTCGTCCAATTGGAAATACTAACAATTGTGCCACAACATAACCGATACTCAAAGAAGGCTATACTAGGTTAGCAATCGTTTTTAGCCAACCAAATATGCTCATAATATAACGACATACATAACGTAAAGCAAAAAATTGATTAGCACCAGCGAAAACCATGACGAAAGCGGTCATGAGTACCCAAGCGCGAAATGCTATGTACAGTCAGAACGAAGAACAACCACCTACAACAATTCAGGGAACTTTTACTTACTGTTGCAAGGAATACTGGGATCATCTGTATTCGAAACACAAGCAGCGACCTCAGGAACTAAAGGTATTCATGTAAGTCTATAAAAATCGCGAGTCGGAGGTTTGGGGAACTCACAAGGTGACTGATCACCTTCAACATTCCATTGGAAAGCCTCTGTAGGTATAAGCTCAACAGCTTCAATTTTCTCGCGGAGTTTTTGTTTTTCGAATTCCAATCCCTCTCCCTCAACATCAGCTACAAATGGATCGATTGTATCTTTTGTTCCAGCTTCATGTTGCCTTTCTGAGTGTCGAAAGACACTCTCGTCGCTCGGACTGTCAGATGAGATGTGCGATATCTGAGTAGACATTGTAGCGAAATAGTTGATCGACTATCCCAAAGCTCGAGGAAATCGGGCTTAAATGATGAGGATAGGATGTGCTACGAAGAATCGTAAGAAAGAAACACGGGTCTGATCCCAGAATATAAACCACACGTAAATAGAGACATACTATTTCCCAAGATCACTTCTCTGTTTTTTGAGTTCGCCGCTGGTCAGACCCAGTTGCGTGATATCCACTAGAGATAAGTGATGGAACAATGCTGGAAAGCACTCACACACACTTGGTGTAGATGCCCCATACTCATGGGGTAAGATAAGAGCTCCATGCACTATTTTCCCCATTCGTCTATATGCTTTATGAAGACCGAAGTGGTGGGCATCGATAAGACGAAACTTTATGATGCCCGGCCCTCTGAAGCAACTCAATTGGAAACTTAAAGATGGGAGTATATGACACTCTTCGATCTATTCTTGTTGCGGTTGACTGCTTTACATACCAAAACCCCACAAAATTGTAGTGATACTCCCTTGATGGCGTGCTCATCAAAGCGGATCTCATTACGAATATAATGATATTGAGATGAGAATCATTTGTCCGGAAGAAGGGAAACAATGTGTCAATAGATTGCCGACCAGTTTACCGGTATAATCAGTCAATTATCCCTGGAATGGCGAATATAAAATCGGCATTCAATGCATGGGAAATTCTTCTGCTGAGATTGAACAAACCTACCTACCTAGGCACGTGTTAGGCACTAGATATATCATTCTGAACATTCAACTGCCGAAACCTAGGGCTAAACCCTCTTAAAGCTATGTATATAGTGAAGATTACATATAATAGGCTTGGTTTTAACAAGATGCCTCCTTGATTTGATGTTCAAAATCTTGGCTTGTGCTGAGATATTCCGAAATCCTGAATCGTCCTCCAACATTCCTCCCCCCACTTTGTCGCTTCAATAGACACGGGGAAATTTCCCCTTACCGCTGATTCGCCGGATAAGTCGACCAATGTGAGACAGACAAATTCGATCAAAGCACAAAGCACATCACCGGAGACCAAGATTACGCATTAACAATATAACAAGGAGATTAACAAAATAACGTATAGATCTTAGAGTTGGAGAGGTATTAATTAAACATAATTTCCTACAGTATAAACTATAAACTACTCAATGAATTCGCAGAGCTTTGAAGTACGCGCGGTAAAATGGCAACGGAAGCTTCAATGGATGTGTACATCAGTCGTCAAGACCTGGATTAGTTCGTTAGATCTTATCATCGTTGATGTCATCTTCGCTTCGTTATCATTAGTATCAATAGGGAAAAGAAGCTTACGCAACTCGATCCATTAATCCGTCCATCAATGATCTAGGGCTCTTTCTCATGATCACTGCCAAAACAAAACAAGAAAGTGCAACCTCTCCGGAAAAGTCATCCAGAAACGTATAGTACTACCGCCATACCTTTTGTTAAAGCAGACAGGCTTTCCTATTGGAACTGGAAGACCCACAAAAGTCTAGCCTGCCGCCTTCCCTCCATGGTAAGTTGTATTCATTGCAATCCCCTTCCCTTTGATTGAACAGATTTAGCGCAAGCTGCGTCTAATTTACTTCCTCATCAATACTGCAGATATATAGAGGGACAAGAAGGGTGGTAGATTCCAATGTTGAAGAAGATGAGCGATGAATTTGAGTGTGCGTTTACAAGTAATACTTCTTATCTGTCCCAAGAGGCTCTTCAATTAAAACTGCACATGTCGACTGTTCGTATTATCTCTTAAGTCTAAGGATCTTAATACTTTTCCTTCTGTATCAAATTCTTCTCTTTCTTTCAACATATCAAAAAACTCTCAAGTATACATATACTTCTTCACAATATACAAATGGTTCTGATATCCAAGGGATAATCACCCTTATTCAATAGCAATCTATCTCCATAGAAAATCAACAGCATAGATTCCTCGGTATAAAGATCTTGCTTCAATGAAGCTGCTTCATTGACAGAAAGTTTCTCCCCCATCTTCCTCCCTCTTCTCCTCTTTGTCATCATTAGACTCATCAAGAGCACCAATGTCTCCACTCTGTTCTTTTACTTCTCTATCCCTAAAACTCTCACCCTACCTTTCCTTCCCCATTCTGTTCCCCTTCATTTTCCTCCCTCCCTCAGCCAAATGAACCACCACCACCATCTTTCGACCGCAAAGCCTCCTCTCTCCCCTCCCAAATTCGCAACAATCACACCCATATCAAAAAACTCATCCAACAACACTACATAAATTCATCACCCTACACTATACACAATCAACACTATATCGCATTACATAAACAATCTATCTCATCTGTTCTCATTATACCACACCATACAGCACCAATTACCAGCTACTACCTACCGACTCCCTGGAAGGTAACGAAAGGAGGAGTAATGGAACACATTACAATACATCATTGCGACACAACCACCCACAAAGCAAACCCTAGGAGATACAAACAAAAACAAGGAACCTACCTATGTAAAATTCAATCTAATTTTCCCATTCATCTCAAAGAATTTATCTCCACACATCCAAATCCATGCACGCACATCCGAGAAATTGAAAGACAGGCAAAGGAGATATGGAAGAGATCTAGTTTGCCCCATCACCTCAGTCTATTCACACAAAAGTTCAAGATTCAATCTTGAATCTTATATACGATATATAACCTACAACTTAGGGGGAAAAGGGGAACCAAATTGAAGAAGAGAATTAAGAAATGGGATTATATATCTGTACAAATTACATTTATATATACAAATAAACAAACTCTAACTTCTAATTTCCAAGAACAACGACTTGTTAATTAAAACAATAACCAGAAAAATTGAAGTATACCAATTAATCTAATAACCATCTACTCTCACTGTATGATTCACCAATCTCTCTCCTTTCTCTTCATATGAAACAAAAAGTAGAAGAATTCCATCTTCCCCAAACAGTGAAGTCTGCTGTTCAGGGTTTTACACAGTGTAAACTTACCCATTCATTGAATTTAACATCAATTCCTATCTTGGTGTCATGGTACCTCACCCCTTTGTTATTTCTCCCTATATCCAGAAATACGTTTTTATCCCAAGTCCACTTGCTATTACTGTCGCCTACCCTACCACCATATTCTACCTTACCTTACTAGACTCCATCAAAACAAAACCAGACCAGACCAGACCAATCCAAACCAAACATCCTCAACCTCAGAAACCACATCATAAGCCGATCGATCGACAAACAGTTGAACCCTCTCCCCAAAAAACAAGTACGTAACTTCACCCCACTCCTACTCCTGCTCCCGCTCCCGCTCTTCCTCTTCCTCTTTCCACCTTTCCACCTTTCCAGTTTCCAGTTTCCAGTTTCCAGTCTCCACTTTATCCATTTTCCCTTTTCACCTCCAAGATTCAAGGTCTCAGGTCTCAGATCATGAACTAGCCAGTTAGCTCTTCATACACACACACACATATACATACATGTCTACACAAACATCGTTTCGCACCCATACCATACTCATGGCTCTTGTGGACCTCCCATTCCATTCCACACTAGCCTACCAACTACTACCTGGCTACTTTTCCATGCATGTATTTACTCCATGTATACCATACCACACATCCATATATATTATATACACATCCGCGAAATAGACCTCTCCTACACCACCTATCCATCATACATATTCTCTACTGTACAAAATCCCCGACGAAATATCCCACCCCGCCATTCTCACCACTCCCATCCCTCCCATACCATAACACCATACCACTCTACCATACCATCCTACCAAGAACCCCACCATCCACCCCTCCCCCCTTCCCCAATACCAAGAATTTCAATACCACTCTATAACCTAACATTAATCTCTGGTTCGCCAATCTAATTCAGCCCAATACAATGCAATGTAATGCAATCGAATTTTCCTTCCTTTCTCCTTTCCTTCCAGCTTTCCATACTATACCACACCATTATACATACATACATACATACATACATACAAACCCTCTCCAACCACACCTATACCAATCAAAAACACAAACACAAGGAAAGAATAGAATAGAATAGAATAGAATAGAATAGGATCCCTCCCAATCTCTCCGAACCCTCTGGATCCCTCCGGATCCCTTCACCTCAGAACCAATCAACTAACTAAAATCCATTCATTATACACCAAACCAAACCAATGCGAAGCAAATTTCCTCTTTTCCTTTCTTCCAGTTTGTCATACGATACCATACTAAACCACACTACACCATTATACATACATACATACCTCCCACCCCAACACATACACAGACACAAGTAAGTAAGTAAGTAAGTAAGTAAGTAAGTACACAATAGGATACTTCTAGATACTTTTTCTAAACCCCTCCCGATCTCTCTGGACCCCTCTCCACCCCAGAACCAATCAACCAACTTAACCAACTTAACCAACCAACTAACCAAATCCATCCAATCCATCCATCTCATCCATCATAAACCTACCAGCCCAGGCCCCCAGCCAATTCAGCAAACCCTACGCCAGCCAATCCACACACACCATTACGCCCCCCCCCTTCTAAAAGAACTAAATCAAACATTCCAATATTCAAAAAAAAATAAAAAAATCGAATAATCGAACAATCTAGATTTTCAACCCCATGAATAAATAGCATGACTAACTTCATGTACCTACCTACATGCCTACATACCTACATGCCTACTTATATACTGATCATGACTAAATCTTCCCAGAATTCATTCTCGCCTCACCTGGCTGGCTGGCTGGCTGGCTGGCTGACTGACTGGCCGAGTCGATCAAGTCGGTCAAATACAAGTGACTTACTTACTTACTTAGAGAGATACGTACCTTCATAGGTACGAACGAATGAATTGTAGTTATGTAGTTACAAGGAAGAATAATTTTCCCCTCCCCCAAAAAAAGAACAATGAATAACGGAAAGAGGAAGAATCATAGTAATAGTAAAATCTCATATAATTAGGTAGGTAATGTATATTATTACTAGGTATTATTACTACGTAGGTCAAGTCAGGCAGGTATGTAGGTACAATCTATGTAATCCTACTCACTGAACCTCATCCACCCCCACCACCACAACTACAAGCAAGCAAAGCAAGAAACACCAGATTCGAACCTTTGTTCCAAAATCTCTTCTCTCGAGGTATAAAGCGCCATTCCATTTTCCATGCCCATCAATTTCCAACCAAGAACAATTCGATCCAAAATCCCTTTCCACTCCACTCCATTCCATTCCATTCCCATAAAAATGACTCCTTGTTCTCGTTTCCGGTTCGTCCAGAAGAGGAATTACTATCATGTAACTCATTACTATAGAGGATAACCCCAGAAATATCCTCGTGATTCCCAGATTTGGGTCGAAGAATGTTGTAAAAGATGCGATCATAACGTCATAATATCATGACATAATCCAGCTTCTTGTCTTAATGCTGTATGCCTCCTCAAACAAAACTCATATTTTCATCATGAACCATTAAAGAATTCACATGTGTCGGGAATGTCTCCAAATCCATATCCATATCCACATCTTGATATTCTCCACCCAGGATTCCCCCGAATGCTATCTTCGTCTCTCGACTTAACATCGACGTACCTCCCAGCGGTCGTTCACTTCCAATCCCCATGACCATATCCTCACAAAATGGTATTTCAACTGGTGTAGGTTGTGGTGTATTTTCTCCCTCGATTCCCTTGCAAGCTTTCCCGCTACTTATCGGTCTAGCCATTCCACAATTCTTCATCGATTGTGTCCAGTCCTGCATACAATACGATTGTGAGGATTGTCTCTTTGCCGCTCTCGCCATACTCATCTTCGCTTCTTCAATAATTTCCTCTTCCCAAAGTGGTAGCAATCTATAACCTAAATTTTCCATGATAGCTCTTTGCGTGAAATTAATCTGATCACAACTCCACAATCCTTTTGCCCATTCCTGCGCATAGTAGAGAGTAGTTCCTTGTTGATCATCTATAAATTTCATCGCCAATATTAGGGCCGCGAGAACGATGACTTCGGGATGTGTAGAATCGATGTGTTGATCTTCTGCACATTGCGGACTTGGGAAATCGTATTGTTCGAGTAATTGATCTTCGGATGATTCGAGAGGATATGAAATTCGCCACGAGCGAGCAAATCTAGAATTGAGGGAATCGAGGATGCAAACTGCGAGGGCGAGGATTTCGATTGGTAGATCGGCGCGGGTTAATAAGGCGTGGACTAGTTGAGTGGAGGGATCGGTTAGGGAAGTGGAGGAGGGGATTAAGTTTGTGAGATGGATTGCAGGACCTAGATTTTGAGACAGAGATTAGCCTAAATGTTTTGCAGGGAAAAGGTCGATGGTGTGCATAGTGACGGAATGGATTGGGAAGGTTGCATACCTAAACAGTCTGGATCGAGGATTTCATCAGAGCTGAAAAGAGATATTGGTGATTGGGCTGCCGTGGTATCATATGAATGAGAGGATAGAGGTGGAGTTGGTAGATTTGAGAGTGGTACATAAGTTTGTTCGAAGAAATCCGAATCAAAAGAATCGAATGATGATACTGATGAGGATCTCTTGCGCGAAGACATTGAAAGTGGTGGTGACATTGTCGGATTCATAATTGAAGAATTATAGTAATGATTGAAGTATGGTATTTGTATGGTAAACGAACGGGAGGTTGGTTATGCAGTCTTGAAGTGAGAGTGAGAGATCCAAGGAAGTTGTTGGCATGTATTGGAAAATGTAGGTTTGTGGAATGTGTAAAGTAAGTTGATGGATACCAAGGTAATATAATGCAATGTAGGAAGTCGCATCAAGGCTTTTATGTAGATATAATTCCTTATGATGAGGTGATTCCGAGATTCGATTTCCAATAACACTTTTTGGGTCTTATGGTCTGAATGGGAATGAATGCTCAAGAGGGTTTCGATTATAGAAAAATCCTTTTCCTTTCCTTTCCTTTTCGTTTCCCTTCTTCATGCAATGCAATGTAATGTAATGCAAGATTGAATGGATGGATGAATGAATGAATGTACTTTCTTGGGCTTGCTGAAAAGACTCGATTGTGTTGTATTATGATTCTTAATTGAGTCTTGCCAAGTCGGGGGAGGATGAGTCTCTTTCCTAGAAACGAGTGAATTCGAGAAGGAACCTTTACTTCACTATAGA
The DNA here is from genome assembly GCA_019395255.1 of Botrytis medusae. Lineage (NCBI taxonomy): Eukaryota > Fungi > Ascomycota > Leotiomycetes > Helotiales > Sclerotiniaceae > Botrytis > Botrytis medusae. The sequence continues at coordinate 172,490 of JAHXJL010000029.1, read as the reverse complement.
TCTTCTTCTTCTTGTGTCTTTTGTATATCCTCGTATTGTATCGTATCGTAACACGAGAGACTCGAAACAAAGTGAGTGGAAGTAATGAGCAACGAACGAGTAGTTTGAATCAATGCTTTATACTTGAAAGATTGAAAGATTGAGAGATCGAAAGACAGTCTGTCTGAACCAAACTTACATGAATCAAATTAAAAAGAAATCAAACGAGCGGGATTATCAGAGCTCTATATACTTAGAGATCATTGTAATGCAAGAAGTTCAAGATGAAGTTCGGTGTAAGGAAGGAAATGTGGATGAGTTTATTTTTATGGGGGATTATATATATGGATATATATGGACATAATATGGAACTATATATGGGATTATATATGGAAATAGATGGATATAAACGGATAAAAATGGATAAAACTGGATATGGATCTGATTTTAGATGGTTATTGTAATAATTATGGTAAATGTGAGATAAATGCGAGGTTTGAAGGGAACGGAAAACGGCCTTTTTGGATCTTTGTTTCTAGTGAAGGTGGCTCGGGTGGATCGACCTGGGTGAGCCTTTCTTGGTTCAATCTGAGACAAATCCAAGCACAAACCATTTATTTGATTTTTTCTTCTTTGAAGATTAGATATTGATTATTTATTTCCATCTGATCGATCCATTGAATATCGATTGAGTCAGGCAAACTTCAGTAGAAGGTAGAAGAAAGTGTTTTGACTCTCCTGTCCTGACTCTCTTGACTACCTAGGTAGGTCCTTGGTAGATCTTACTGGCACACACACTCTCTCCCTTCTTTTCCCCCCTTCATTCTCGCCAACCTTACACAGCATGGAATACTTCTTCGGTCTTTCCATACGCCTTATCACGCGATCTCTTCCTACATCACATCTCATCAACCTACATATTGTTCGGATGGCACCCAATAGTAATCCGACATCCCGTTCATCCAACCCTTCTGTTCTATTCATTCAACCCTTCCACTCCATCCAACCCATCTGATCCGTAGAACTCAATTCGACATACAACCAACTAACCACACATCAATCGGCACATCTGCACATCTGCACATCTGCATATCCTCAGCTCCTCTTTCCCCCTCCCCCCCCCCCCCCCCCCCCCACACCAAAAGACCTCGTACCACCATCATCCCATTCCCAGCATGCCCTACCGAGTAACCAAGCTACCAAGCCTCCGAGCCAACCCCAAAACCCAATCCACAGAACGGCCGCTAATCAAAAAGGTACCCGAGTCACCTATGGCGTTCCCAGCATCCCAAATGTTCGCTGGCCCTTCTCGTAATGACTAACCAGTAACCACAAATCCCATCCTTCACCGTCCTCCCATCCTAACGTTTCATGCAAGAAGTAACTAGGGTCCTCGTACAGATGTCCCGTTCGTATGTAAAATTCATACATGCGTACATGCATGATACATGGGAAATATCGTATTCGGTACGTATATCTCTTCTAGGGGATTGCAGTATGTAAATATCACACGTAAAGAATTCTATCCCGAGCAGATTTTTTCATCTTGACCAATTCGGTATTTCAATCTGTCGAAGATATCACATGTATCTATACAAACTACAAACAACACAAAAACCATCCATCTACCTCCCAAATGCATCATCCAAACAAACTAGCCCTCACTCAACCGCCTCAAACCCAGCTCGCGTGCTCAGATTTCCCCTCTCCATCTGTCTATGCCCAAACACGAAACGATCAGCAGAAAAAAGCAAATAGGTCCCTCCCCTTCAAGCCCCAAAAGCCAAAAAAACCAAACATAAAACCCCTACCTACATCACCAGCGCGACCCTAAAAACTCTAAGCCCGACCCGCACCCATCCATCCATCCATCTATCCATCAACAGCACAGCACATCACAGCAGCTATCCTATTAGCCAGGAACCGCAGCGCGAACCAACCAACTAACCAACCAACCAAGCACAACCTCTCCCAAACATAGCCTAAGATCTGATCCTTCGACCTTAACTTCAGCGATCAGCACGCACGAAAGATGAGGAGAACCCTGAAGATTTCTTGGATGGAAGGTATGAAATTACAACCCTGAAAATTGAAAATTTGACGACGAAGTACGGTATAAGAGTGAGGCATTGCGTATGATTTCATTTATCCATGCATCATCATCATCATTATCATCATTATCATCATATGTACTCTATGTAAAACGTAAAATGTAAATCTAAGACATCGTAAATCGAGCAAATCCAAGTAATCAACGAAAATCCGATTTCTTCTGTACCGCACCGCACTGCACAGCCACCCACGTACCGACGTAGATGAAAATCAGAATGCCTTCTTCCTTGATCGATCTTCAGCATTCATTTCCTTGTTTGTGAGAAAAGAAAAGTCCCTGAAATTTCATATGCGATACAAGTATTATGAAATATGAAATATGAATTATTGTTTCTTGATGCATACATACATACTGCTGGTAGGTACTGACTTGCTGGTGTAGCAATTACTACTTGTGAAATAGCCATCTGTGTAATATCAGTGTATATTACAAGTTATATGATATATAAAGATAGAGATAAATATAAAGATAAATCCAAGACTTCACTTCCAGGTTTGCTGTAGATACAAATATAGCCAGCCAGCCAGCAATCTATCTATGAATCAATCAATCAATCAATCAATCGATCAATAAACTCACCTACCCAAGAATCATATTACCTAGGTAAACTTCATACACATTACCATTACTATTACAGTGCTATTATAACCTTCTCTCCCGTTTTCCACTCCATCAAAATATAACATACAAGATACAAAATATGATCACCAATATCTATCTATCTATATAATCGAATTTATATCACATCTCCATCTCTATCTCTATCCCCATTCACTCACTCATTCATTCATTCATTCTTACCAATGCATAAACATCTAATACAAACCAAACCATCTCACCTCACCTCATCGCATCGCATACTTTACCATACCATAACACATCATCCCATCCCATATCAACAATCTACCACAACCACAACTATACACCCACAACCACACAATATCTTCTCGTACTCTCCCACCTCACCTCATCTCAAAACCACAATCCTCCATAAAGCAATGCAAAGCAAAGTAAAGCCGCGCTGCCGCGCCGCCGCATCATCACCCCCACTACCCATCCACATCCACATCCACATCCACATCAGATAAATATTCTCCCTACCTACCCTACCCTTCTCTTCTCTCACCCCGGTTCTTCCGATTCTATCATATCCCATCCCGCTCTCAAGTTCTCTTCCAAGTCTCTCTCCAAGTCTCTCTAAGCAACCAAGCAAGCCACCTCCAACCTCCAACCTCCAACCTCCAACCTCCAACTTTCACCTCAAATTTCATCCCATTCATAGATCATAGAATTCGAGTAAGTAAAGTAAATCCAGTCTTACTTTTTTTTTGTGTTGTACTTTCTGTTTCACATAGTAAACAGTACGCACATAAATCATATACAATACACACATACATACATCACATAGTACATATCATATCGTACATCGTAGAATATACACAATATACATACATACCACCTCATATATCACTTCAACTCCTCACATCACTTCATACCGCGTCACCACTTAGTGCACAGTACCACATCATCGTACCACCTCACATCCAATCGTACCGCATCGTATCAATCGTAAACCGCGGCTAATATCAAATTAATCCATCCCATCCCATCCCATCCTCTCCATCTTAACCCATCCCAAGCTCCAAGCCATCCCAATCCATCATCTATTCTTCCCGAACCAAAAACTGCTTTCTTTCTTTCTTTCTTCCATATCCACCCATACATCATCTACCTATCCTATATCCTCCACTCTCAGATCAGATTCTCAAAAACTCCCAAAAACTAAGAAAGCGGTAAGAAAGCAAGTATCTAAGCATCAGATATCAAATCCCAGATATCCCCATCCACACCACCACAATCCACCACCAAGACCCATCCATCCATCTATCTACCATCTACCATCTCACAATTCCCCAATCTTCTCCCCCTTTCTCCCTCTCTCCTCTTCCTCTCTTCCTCTCTCCTCTTCTAGGACATCTCCATCCACCACCACAATCCACCACCAAGACCCATTCATCCATCCATCCCTCCTTCCATCTACAATCTCAATAATCTCAATCCTCTCAATATTTCCCCACCGACCCATCGTCCCATCCATCGGTACCATACTTTTCATATCCATATCCATTTCCACATCCATTTCCACATCCATTTCCACATCCATTTCCACATCCATTTCCACATCCATATCCATATCCATAACTTGCACGCACGCACGCATACTCAGATCGAGAGATGATCCCTACACCTATACCTATACCCATACCTACGGCTTTTCTCAATCGCTATTGAGATTATATTGGCATTGGATTGGTATTGTATTCTGCATATCTATTCATTTGTATATATCAATGTCTTAGATCTATCTATCTATCTATCTATTTATCCAGGATCTTGTGCTGAGTATCCATACGTAGGAGGTAGGTACAAGCTATACAATTTAAACTCTAATAGATGTAAAATAATAATGTAATAATAATACACACACACACACACAATCATCAATCAGTCAATCATCAACTTTGATTCTACCCACGTGAAAATTATAATATAATACAATACAATACAATACAATACAATACAATACACCAAGTAGTCTAATCATTCACGTCAGATGAAAATGGTCTCCCTCCCCCTTTTTCCCCACAGTCCCCAATCTCACCTTCCTCCTAAACCTCTCCTCCCTCTCCTTCTTTTCCCTCTCCTCTCGAACCCTCTTCTTCCTCTCATAAACCGCCCTTACCGTCCTCCTAATCTGTTCTTTCCCCTCTGCAAAATTCGCCTTTGCTAATTCCACTACATGATCGATATCATCCGGGGTATAAACAAAATTCCACGTACTCATATAATCACTAATTGCCGGATCCACGCCCTCCACCTTCGGATTCGCAAGAAACGGTAGATAAACCACCGCAATCCCAGCATCCGGTTCCATCAATTGCCAATCTTCCTTCACCGCTTTAGATAACGGTGGTTCCTCCTCGACACGTTCTTCGGTTGTCCCCACCCATACTGTACAATAACCTAGATCCCCACTATCTTCCGCATCTGAACTCCTTGGTTTCTCTTCGCTTGATACTACCCTTTCCAAATGCGTCGCTTGTTCTTCTTGTGCTTCTTCCAACTTGGTTTCTGCTTCGGCAGCGGTACTGACTTGAGCTTGATCTAATTGCTGTTCTGTTTTCTCAGCTGAATCGCTTGATTTTGGCCAGCCAACGCCAATCGGCCACCCTTTAATGCCACGCTGTCTTGCATATCCATCGACGACTGATAGCCAATTATCTGTTTTAACATCTGCACTTGCGTCAAAAGCAATGAGCACGTCGACTTCTCTTCCTGGTCGAAGTAGCGGGTAGATAGGTAAATTATTGGACATTCCAGCATCCATTAGTTTCAAATGTGTACTTTGATAGATACTTTCTGGCGCCGTTTCCGGAAGTTGTCCCTTCATTCCGTAGGCGAAGTTGGGGATACTAGCTGGATCGATCGGATGAACTTTACTCAAATCTTCATTTCGTCCTGCGATCATATCATCGATATTACCAAACCCCATCAATCCCTTGACCAGAGGTCGAACTTCTCTATAATAGTGACTCAAAGTAGCGCAGAAAGCACTTCCAAAAATTCCAAGAAGAAGTGGCAGTCGTAGCTCAGGTATTCGCAATCCAGTTTCTTCATGAGGAATATCTTTTCCACCTTCAAATTTTCGACCCAGTGCCCAAGTTGGAATTCCTGCTCCAAACTCTTCACAAAACATTTCATAAGGAGTTATCTCGAACCATTCAAACCAAGCTTCTCTAACAGCTCTCTCCTTTGTAGCTTCGGAAGGGATATCTGTCTGTTTTTGTTGTTCACTGAGATCCTCTAATATAGGTATCTCGTGACGTACTGCTGTATATATGGGCATTGGATTTTCACCATTATTGATATAATCTCGTTGGTTAGATATCTTTAGATCTCGATCGTCCACACCAAGTTCACCTTTTGGTACGAGTAATCTCGCCGCTAGTAGTAAACCATATATATCAACTAAACCGAATTCTGCATTACGATCTCCTTTCAGCTTTTCGACAAAGCCACTCAAAAGAAACTTGTTGGTGGGTGCGGAGTTAAGAGCAGTTAATGCATCGACAGGAGATGCGATATGAATCCCAATTCGTGCTTTCAAATGCTCAACCAATCTATCAAGGCGTCTTCCACCAAGGGATGAGTTGAAAAGGGATTGAAGCCAACAACTACCACTAACACCTGCTGTATAAGTGATACAATCAAACAAGCCATCCTCGTCAGCTGCTAACATTGACCCTGTGCCAGCTACCAGTGCTCGTAAACCACCTCCGGATCCCACCATAGCAATACGTGGAACATCATCCGGATGAACAGATTCCTCCGGAAGGCCTAAATATTTGGCCAGAGCGGTCTTTGTCATGAATTTTCTTTTGTCTAAAAATGCCTTTTCCTCATCACAAAGATCGTTGGATACTCGTACGGATGCAGAATAGTTGATTTCGGGATTGATGTCCGGATCTTGAGCTTCGTTCCATATATCATCTGCCAACGAGCCTGGTGCCATATTCAATTCTCTTCTCAATTTGTCAATGTACCCCGGTAGAACTTTGGCCCAATCTGGCATAATGTAATCGGAGTACCCTGCGACAGTCTCTGAAAAGGTTTTCCATTGTTCATCGGATACTATGGAGAAATTGTTGAATGTACCAATAAAACTTCCCCATGCCGAACCATCTCCTGCTGCTGCATCTTCTTGAAAAGGTAGTGCAGAAAGTTCTTTGGCATTTTTAATAGCTTCCTTTTGTGCGCGTGCTTCAGCTTGTTCTTCTTTTGTTGGTGATCTCTTTGCGCGTGGTTGTGTAGCTGGTAAAGGTTGTACATCAAGGTAATCATTCTGGTAAAGGATATAAAATAGACCTAGAAGCATTACCGTGGATGTGACCCCCACCAAGGGTTTTGAATATTGAGAGTACGAAGACATCTTAGATTGTGATTTCTTCTTGGATGAGCCGAATAGATGTCTTAATTGTAATCTTGTATGGTGAGATGTACAATTTCTATTAATTAATGTTGTAGAACGTAAAGACCGACATGATGAAATGGTACTGTGCGAATATGATTGTTCAAGTCGCAGCAAACGACGAGAAACTTTTGCAGTCAACATGACGAAAAGAAATGAAACGAATGCGACTCGCGATTCGACCGAATAGCATGGATTTCAACGTGAGAACCATGTTCTTGTAGTGGAGCGAAAACTCCGGGGCGGGAGGGGGGTGGAGTGAAAAGAGGAAGAAAAGAATGATAATGGGAGATTAGCAAGAGTGTGATATGGTATGATATGGTATGATATGGGTAATGTGGAATCCAAAAGTTGATACAAGAAGTATCATCTGCCTTGGAAATATTTGGAGATGGGTGGGATGTGTGGGAAATGTGGGATGTGTGGCTGTGTGGCTGTGGCGGTTCTCATCAATGACGTACGCCACACATTCAATTTTGCTTGTGATATTGTGTGAACTTGGTACTCGGGACTGGAAATGAAGATATAATATATCATAGTATCCGCGACGACATGTTTTTGGTAAACGGGAGAGAGAGAGGGAGAGGGAGAGGAGATGATAATTCAATGAATCCTTATCTTGTACCGAGTTTACCTCTTACTCGTACATCGTACACCATGAATAAAAAGCAACACCAGATACATCAAGCCAAGTACTCATCCAGGTAATATTGCGTGGGTCCCCTTGAGAAAAGAAAAGGAAGGTATCATGGGGATGAAGAGATGAAGAGATGAAGAGATCATTATGAGATTGCCATCTTTCAATAGCTTGGTGGATAGATACCTAGATAGGCAATCTGGGGTCCTTCCAATCTTGATATGTGTGCTACTACCATGAAAAGACCGGAATATTCACTTGTCTCGGAGATGAAGATATACTTTATTGTTTCTCCCTTTTGCTCCTTCTCTTTCTTGTTCTTGTCTCCCTTCTTCTTGTCCTTCTTCTCCTCGTTCTCCTTCTTCTAGTTCTTGTCCTTCTCGTCCTTCTTCTTCTTCTTCTTCTTCTTCTTCTTCTTCTTCTTCTTCTTCTTCTTCTTCTTCTTCTCCTCTCCTCCTTCTACTTCTCCTCCCATCTCATCCACATACATCATAACAATAACCAGTACCTACTACCTCTCTCTCATTCAAACTTGATCATTCCTACCAGGTGCTGAGTACACATAAATATTCTTCAAGCTTTCTCAGAATCTCCACATATAGACCTGCCACGTCCCACCGCCTTGTTCCATCGCATTAAGTCTAGCGTGCACTCCCCACAGATGACAATATGTTCTCCGTACCCGTTGGTAGAAGAGCTTGGTCACTCACATCTTCAAATATGGCTGTGGGTTTAGGAGGACGACAAGCTGCCGACGAGGAGGCACGAGCTGAAGTCGATGTATTGAAAAGTCGATTGGAAAAGACGAGTCAATTGACAAAGAAAATTCAAGCCAGCTTAGGGAGATTAGATGCGACTGGAAAGGGGGTGCAAGAAGCTATTGGGCCAATTTATGGCAATACTCAAAAGCTTCAAATTTTAGGACAGAGTAAGTTTTCGACTAACTACGCGACCTACTTGGCTCATTCTCATATATATGCGCAGATATCGATGGAGTTATCGCGGCAATCGACAGAATACGACAACCATCAGATATCAAAACCAATGAAGAGGATATCATTAGGAAAGGGTATGTCGCATAACTCTCAGCATCCTGCAGACGTCACTAATACATCATAGCCCCGAAGCCGTCGGATTGGCCGTTTTCCTCAGTTCTGTTAAGCGTGTTAATAAAGCTCTCGCCGATATGAAACGAACGAATCTACGATCGAATCAACAAGCTATGGTTGAGCTTAGCAAATTATCAAAGTCGGGAAATACACAAATGGAATCATATTTTCAAGGACTTCTCCAAGAAGATTCTCAACCACTCGAACCTTTACACTATATCACCAAAAATCAACCATTTCCTCTATTATCTCAAGATAAAACTACAAGATTGGGTCTCATTACGAATTATATCGGCTCAGTTGTCAGGCAATCTGGATTTGTTACGGAATCGCCGGTTATGCAATCATATGCAAGTGTTAGGGGACCTTTTCTGAAGACCACGTTACAAAATCTCGCGTCAGCATCGATGAATACCGCAAAGAAGAAGACACCGGATGCGATGTATCGACAAGGAACTAATGGAATTGGAACATATGCGATGGGTATGGAAGGCGCATTTTTAGCTGAATATGACAATATATGCGCTCTTTTTACTCGCGATGAATGGGGGAAAGTTTTCAATTTGACCTGTCAAGGAGCCATTGCGGAATTATCACGAACCCTTCGAGAATTAAACAACCACATCAAGTCAAATTTAACAACGGACTGTTACCTTGCTTATGAGATTGTGGAAATCATTTCAAATCTCTCTTCGAACCTGGAAAGTAGAACAGGGGAGTTGAAACCTTCCTTCGCATCAGCTCTCAAACCAATCAGAGAAACCGCCAAAGGCTCATTAGCCGAACTCCTGGACGATACTCGACGAAGAATTAACCTCCTACAGACATTACCTCCCGATGCCGCCACAGTTCCAATGACTACCGAAACCATGTTGCGATTACAGACTATGGTTGAATTCCTTCGACCAATCTCAAGTATTATGATCTCTATCGGTGATGGTGGTTGGAAATCTAGCGCCACTCCTCAAGGTTCAACCGACCAGATCCCTAGTCTTAAATCTTTCGATGTTAATGCAGATGGAAAACAAATTTTTGCAAATTACTGCATCGACACAATCGAAGCTCTTCTTACAAGCCTAGATCAAAAAGCAAAAGCGTTACTAAAAGGTGGTAAGCCTACTTTAGGAATTTTTATTGCAAATAATGCGACAATTGTGAAGCGCATGATTGAAACGAGTGGTTTAAATGGATTACTAGCACCAAAAATGGGAGAGGTAGAAAGATGGATCAAAACGGGCACAACTCTTTACTCAGCTGCATGGCGTGAGCCATCTGGTTATCTATTGGACGTTCAATACACAAACCGCGGTAATGTACGCCCACAATCTGGCTCCGGCAATACTGGTATCGATAGCGCAGCGGTTGTTAAGGCTCTTGGTTCCAAGGAGAAAGACCAAATCAAGGAAAAATTCAAGATGTTCAATCAATCTTTTGATGATTTGATACAGAAACATAAGTCGTTAATGATGGAGAAAGAAGTCAGAGAAATTTTAGCAAGACAAATTTCAAGCTTGATAAAACCATTATATGATCGATTTTATGATAAGTATTATGAAATTGACAAGGGAAAGGGGAAGTATGTTAAGTGGGATAAAGCTTCTATGAACGCTGTATTTTCCAGTTTGGCATGAACATTACTAGAATGGGAGAAAAGAGGAAATTGGAGAGAAAGCAATGGACTGTCTGTAGGTGAGACGAGAGCCTTTTCCAACGCGATTCGATCATCATATATCAAATATGGCGGATACAGCGCGAACGAGCTCATAAATACTTTGGCGGCGTGACATACCTATTATAAAGAAGCATCTGGAGAAAATTCTCAAGGGTATCAGACACGTGTAGAAATATTTTCTTATGGAGACAGAAGAGAAATAAGCTATTGGGATCAAACAGTCCGGTGGGGTGGGAAATGTCCTTTCTGATTTGATACCAACTTGAGTTTGAATTTGGGTTAACTGGGTTCTTTTTAAGCTGGGACAAGGAGTTTTTTTCATGGGGATTCGCTTGCGTGGAGTATACATGCATGCATGCTAGGCTTTTGGAATTTGGAGGGTCCATTGTGTTATAAACATGCATTGCGTATCTTGGGATGGCGGATTTAGGCGAGGGATGAATGGTATTTTTGACTTCTTATTTAGGGTGATACATACCTGGATGTGTTATATTATATTATATTATACTTTGCTTTCTCTAGTTATGCTTGGTTTGTTTGGTGATGTGTGTATATGATATTTGACCATGTAAAATAATTCGTTAGTTGTCTTGTTAGGGTGGAGAAAGTGTGAATGAGTGAGTGATCGAGTGAGTGGATAGAGATTGTTTGAATAAGAATTCGAGATTAAGAAAGTCTGAGGGATGTTATATGGTAGAGGGAGATGTAGATATAGATATTTTCACATGTGAGTGGAAAATATGAGGAGTGGGGATGAGAGGTATTTGATTGTGGGAAAGGGGTTTTTGATATTGGGACTTGAGACTTGGTATAGCTTTTGTTGAAGGGATTGTGGGTGAAAGGTTTTTTTGAAGCGTTGGTGATTTGATGGTTTGATGGTGGAGTTTGGATTTTGTTGTTGTTGTTGTTGTTGTTGTTCTTGTGGATTGGTCATGAGGATGGAGATGATGAGAATGATGGTGATAGGGTATGAATGACTAGTATGGTATATCATCTGTACTTCTTTTGGGGAATTTCGGGATTCTGGATATGGGATATCAATATTGAGTAGTCGGACATGTGGTCGGATATGTGAGGTGGTTTGATTTGGATTCATCATTGTTAGTTTTCTGTTTGGAACGCTATGTACGTGTATATCTGGAGATCTTGTGGATACGAAGAACGGGAAGTTGGGCATACGGGGGGATAGTGAATCATATGGAGTGAGCTAGGCAATTGGAATTGAGGAAGGAAAACGAAAAGAAGGGACGAGTATAAGGTTTCTTTATTGATCTCTTTACATTCTGCACAAAGAGGTTTAACAGCAGAATTCCAGAATATTGAAGTGTGGTCGACCAGCGAATGTGAAGATGTGAATCTCTCTTACATACTAGTCTCATACCGTAACTTTGTGCTGAGAATACTTAACGAGTAATTAAGGAGTGAGGATTTCTCTTTCTGCACAAAGTGACAGCAATAAGGGAAAGTTTTGTAATGTGTGATATCTGTTGTTGTTATTGTTATTGGGGTTTCCTTTAGGATTGTTGTTCGTTTAGATTTGGTTGCGCATTCAACGCAAATGGGCTAAATGCAGAAATTGAGGAATGAATAGTAAGGAAATGATGAGTTCTAGTACGAAGGTGTATTCTTCCGAGGTTGTAGTATTCAAAGTCTGGAAATTCCTTAACTCCTGCCGTTTCTCTCAAACTTTGAGTTGGAGATTCTGGAGTATGTGTGGTTCTATATAAAAAAATATATAGGAAAGGCAGTGATAATCAAAGTTGACAAGTCTGATTAAGTGGATGAACATCAGCACATCAATAGGGGGGGATTAGGGCGGGAAGAGAATGGTAATACGGGGTGGTAAGATTCACCACTCGCATGTTAGACTCCTCTTTTTGTTGACTTTCCTCTAGGACAGCAATGGGTATTTTATTTAACACTAGCATGTTTATTAAAGGCTAATAATATTTCTAAGTTGATTTCCCTCGGAAATCAAGAGAAGCGGAGAGAATGGCCATGCTGTGGAAAATCGCAGCTTTGTTTCATCTCTAGACAAGATGACTGATTCGAGATCAAGCTATGAACTTCCTCAAAATTTAGACCGCACAGCTTGGAAGCGAGGTATTATGAACAATCGATTATTGTTCACCGCTAAAGGTAATGGGATGACAATGAAAGAGCATTGCTATTCACTTAACTCAAGACCGAAATTTTGAGACACTAATAACTGGTACTCTCAAGCCATCGAATATTTGGACTACTTTCTCTACCCATCTTGGATTTTGACAAATTATAGATCAAGGTCGATGACAAAAGTTATGAATATTAGTCTGCGCAGAGAGATTTGGGAAGTCAAGTTTTGACAGTACAATCTTGGTATTTCATTGTCGTTTTCATCTTTTTAACATAATCCAGCGATACTTAGAGGAAAGACAATATAGTGGTATTTCTATTGGTTGAAGCGAGGTTAGATATCTTAGACGGGAAAGTAAGGAAAAGACCGCTAGATCCATTTGAAGTTGCTCCCGAATGTCCCAAGTTCCATAACAAGAGAGCTTCAGGTCTTTTAGACAACTACGGGTTTTAATAGTAGACAAATTAGTGAAAGAGTTATTTCTATTTGGTGCAAACTTTACAGTCAACGTGCTGTTACACTCAAATTGTAGCTCATAGTCGCTTTTTAGTGTCCCTTGATTAATTGTTTGATTTCGTAGATATAAATACACATCTAAATTCTGTTCTCTGATTCTTCTGTATGGGGTAAAGCCAGAATCCTTGACCTAATTTTCTAGACAAAGAGAAGAGAATACATCGCGTACTCAAATCCTTTCTCATCTTTAGGTTCGGAAAGTTTGAGATTACACGTTACTAAAATATGGTATCTGAAGATAGTTGAAAATGATAGTCAAAATGGAGGTCTGACGATATCAAAGAATCAATAATGAGAAGGCTTTTTCACGGCGTGTGTATTGCATAAGAGGTTGTTTGTTGTAAATGATACACCTGCTCATGATGAGCTACTATTGTATCCCGAAAGGTATCTTCATCAAGATTTAAGTTTGAGTTGGTCACTCTCTCACGTATCAAACGCGTAAGTTGCTCTGCCTTTTTGAATAGAAAGTTCTCTTAGGAAAGCATGTGCCTTTATAGTCACTGCCATGGATCTTACTCAAGAGATTGGAAGGATGGCTCGGATAAATTGGTTAGCTTGACTAGTTCTCGTATCAAAATCGGGCTAGGATGGTCGGCTGAGACCTTAATTATTTATGCAGTATATAAGAGAACCATCTCTGAGGCTGCTATTTTCTCTTCGCAGATAGTTTTAGCAAACAACCTTGCTTACCCGATGGTTTTGACCAATCTCGCAGAGTTCAATCCTCATGTTGTAGTGAGTTCACATCCTTAAGAACACATGTTCAGGTATTTTTTTATAACTATTTTCCGGCAATTCATAGTAACTGTTAGTAATTCCTCATTGAAATGCAGTGGTAGTCGAAGAAATCGACAATGTCGAGGCCATGGTTACTCACATCGTCATTGGGTTTTTGTTGTCAAATCTCAACCCTAAGATATGATGGTAATATGACATGCGCATTGATCAGAACAGAAAGCTGGTACACAGAGATCTACTAAATCCAATCGTTTTCTCAAAACTTCCGTAAAGTCACTTTGGTCTGCAAAGCGAAGTTAACCGGCCATTTTGGGACCTCCGGTTTGTAAGTTTTGGTGTGAAAGATCATTTCAGTACTCTGATCCTACTTTTACATATCTCATGAGACTCCAAAGGATGTCTAAACAAAATAGAATGCAGAATTCGCTTCGCAGCATTAGGAAGAATAAACTCCCATGATATCATTTTCCTTTCCACCGAACTCATTATATTCTCTTGTGTACTGAATATATAACTTAAGATTTCTCAAATCATTCATTATGCAAGCATGATACTACCTATCAACTTCACTTTATGTTGATTAGCATCTTCATTGGTCTTAAGAACTTTCTATAGATATTCAAATCACTCATCATTTATCTCGTATGGACTATGTGCAAAGAAGATTCTTGATGAGCGGCCCATATGGTAGTATTGCTTTTTTTTACATCGATGTTTGGGCAATGGGTGATGATACTCATGTTGATAATGAGTCATAGTTCAGTGACAATCTAAGTTTGATAGACGATAAAAACAATGAATTCTGATAATGCCACTGTGACAACACCTAAGACTGAGAAATGTTCAATGATGATAAGAACAACTTTCATCTAAGCCGAACGCGTAAATCTGATCGTGGGTGTTAGTCGTAGAAATGTGCAGCGAAATTGAAACCCGTAAACTGTCATAGATCAATCAACCTCGATCGCGAAGCCGGGCACAACGACGAATCACCACTCTTCCTACCATGTCGATCGGATATTTCTATACATCTTATTCCTCTTAACATACCTAGTTTCGCTTCGTAAAAAGAGTCTAGCAACTAAGGATAGCGGGATTAATACTTACAAATAAGCGAGCGACAATACACTTTGTGTCTTCAGTCTTAAGACACCTCAGTTTAACGACGGCTCCTATCTTCGACTATTGTATCCACATGTACGATCTCAAAGTAAAGTCTGTATATCTCGCTGAACGTTATTGACACAATAATTTCAGAGCACATTGATAACAAAGCCCTTGCATTAATAAGCAAAAAATAAAACAGATGAATGAACAACGAAACGAAGTCTCATGCCGCAATAATAAAATAGCAAATTGCAATGCCGTGGATGCCAAGCTAAATTCTAATGATAATGACCCTACATTGAATCCTGCAACTTTCGAATTCATGACACGGCATCCCCTTTCGTCTCAGCTCCTCAATTTGTGTGGTGTTGTTTTTTTTTTCCTTGTAGGCTTTCTTGGTCTAACTACGCCAGTCTATCTACTCAATTTATACCCTGTTCCTTTTTCATTCACAATCGCTACACAAAGAGAATGATACAATTGACCAGATATTACATAGCGCATTGTTGTATATCTAGCAGATCGGTGATTGATTCCGTATTTATGACCTGTATAATCTCTCAAATGTAACTTCTCTCACCCAGAAAGAACCAAAACATTCAGACACAACTGAAGAAGTTGAAGTGCGTGAGATTTCGATTTTCTGGGTGTAATATTTTTGGAATGTGTGTTTATATTGGTATCGGTAAAGTTGAAATGATCGAGAAACAATTCCAAGTTCATTCAATTCAAGATAAAAAATCGACATTTATTTTCAGAAGTCTATTGACAACATTAAGTCACTCTTTTGACAATAAGAATAGCTATATATACATGAGAACTGCAGGTCTTAACAAAGCCAACTCCCAGAAACCACATCAGTACACGGTATCAAGAACAAAACATCAAACATATCAAATACAAGTACGAGTAAAGACCCATCATTCAATGCCATGAATCAGCTCTTTTCTATTCATTAACTTGAATTATCTCTCTTCTATCTAGCCAGCTATGCGGGAATCTATTCTGTAAACATATAATCTTCCTATCAAACACAGTCGCACTCTGAGTATTATTCATCCTCTTCTCCAATTGAAATTTTCTCTCCCCTATCCATCCATGTCAAGCTCTACAACTTAGCCTTCGCAGGTTCTAAAGTAGGCATTAAGAGATCTCTAATATCTCCCGCCGCTTCATTGAGATAAAAGCTCATTCTTTCCGAACCTAGTCCCTTAGATACGACGTTGAATTGGATACTATTTCATAGTGTTAGCTTGTATTCCTCTAGTATAGGGATTTTGGAGAGAAAAAAAAGAAAGTCGAGGAAAAGCATACCTGTTCTCATTAATCATATAAGCAATTCCCCAACCGTCATCCACCACCTGACTCCATCCATATCCATTAAAGTATTCCGAGCTCAATTGAGAACTCGAAATGAACCATTTACTGCTGTATCCATAAGTAGGATCCTGGTAGATGGCTGGAAGTTCCTCTCCTGGCTCCAACAATTTCTTTAATCCAAACAAATGACGATCAACACCCTTTCCATCACTAGCAGCTGAGATATATTCAACATGCGAGTTAATGGCAGCGCGGAAAGCAGCAACAGCTTTAGAAGGCTCGACAGTATGATCAGAAATAGCTTTACAGAAAGCAACGGAGTCATCAGAGACAGAACGACATGTTTCAGTGCGACCTTGTTGGAAACGACGAGTTGCTGCACTTTCGTACGTAGGTCTGTTTTTACCGTACATCTTGAAATAGGCGAGTTGGATAATCATTTGAACGTAGGCGTCAGGTGAACATTTGAATTTCTTGATGAGACCTTTGCCATAACCTTGATAGGCTTGTACGCGGAGTTCGTGAGCGGCAATGACTTCGTTGAAATCTTTGGTCGCACGCTCGATTTCTGATTGGACCTCCTTTGTGATGTGGAATTTGAGAGGTGTAGGATCGGGGAGGTTAGAACGGATGGAAGGATTGGAGAAATCGAGTTTGTTGTTGAAGATGACTTCGTTTACGTAGTCATTCAAACGATGGGTAGGTGTTCCGTCCATCATGGAATGTTCACCCATGAAACCGGATGTACCATTATCGTTGATGATGAATTGGAGAGGCTTATCAAACCAACGGTTTGCGCCATCACCGTGCCAGTATTGATGGGCTCTTTCTTCGAGGGTGACTGGAGAAGCATCATCTAAGCAAACAACGAATGAAGCAGATTCAATGTCTTTGAGAATCTTAGCATTTGATGGGTTTGCCTTGAGAAGGACTTCGCGAGCATCAGTCCAGATATCGCGGTTCTCCGATGTAAGGATTCCGACTGCTGGCGTCTTCTCGGCTTTCTCATAGATGCGCTTGAATTGCTGTTCCAACTCAGAAGTATTCAATTGATTTCCATCAACTTCGTGCATGACCTTGAAGAATTGATTCTTTCGAATGACCAAAATATGTTTATTCTCCTCCGCAGCATATTTGACTGGGTGATCTGCTGGCTTCGAGGGAACTCTGCTGGCGTTGAACATCCATTGATAACTTTCCATGGAAATTGGGAGCTTCTTCATGTACTCTGGCTCCAAAGTTCCACTATCCACTTGTTTCTTAAATTCCAAAACTGCAGTACTAATTGCGGCAGCTCTCTTGGATGGATCGCGCCGCCTTCTATCATCTCGGTGAGAATAAAAGTAGCTGACATATGGAACAACTGGATCTCTATAGCTCAAATATGCTGCATCGTTCCACCATTCATATATCCAATTCTTGTGTTTAGGATCTTCTCGACGAGCAAGTAACTTCTCTTGAAGTTTACTGCCAATTCCACCCGGCTTTATGAATTCCTGAACAGCTTTCGTGGTGTTTTGCAATTCGGAGGAGGTAAGCAAGGGGTGAACTGATTTGAGGTATCGAACAGCTGTTTCTTCTAAGGTAGGAACTGGAAGTTTTGGAAGTGAATCCTCGAATCGTAGCATGGGACCTTTAGTTGAGTCTTCCTTATAACCTGTCATCCAATACTATCAGCTATTAAGTCCTTGGTAGCGGGGGCGCAAGGGGAATGTATTCGTACCTGCTGGAAGAGAGCTGTTGCTCCGCGAATTTGCTGGTGCCATACCTAAAGTCTGCAAAATCTCGTTAGCTTTCGAATCCCTCACAAAAGGTCATGTAAACATACTCTTGAAACTCTTGTAGACGTAAAACTATTTCTGAGCACCGGAGACTGAGTACGACCTTTTGCCAACAACTTCAACATACCAACGACGTTTCTTTGAAACGGGGGGAAGAGCAGAGAGATTTATTGTAGATGGAAATCAAAGAGAGATTCTGCTTGTGAAAAGTAGCAGGGAGCTGGTAGATTATGGCTTCTTTTAGATAGAGTTATGGTTAGTTGCTAATTACATACATAAATACGTAGATTTGGCCTTGGGCTCGGGATCAATGAAACATGAAGCGAGTACCGAGGCAAAAAAAATGAAGCTAAAACCCCCACAATGTTACCACTTTGTACCGTTCCAACATACAAGAATGCCGCAAACACCCCACAACATACTTGAAAATCCCCTCGGTCGCATTGAACATTGTCATTGTGGAGAAATTTCGGTCAATTTCTCAGCTAAAGTGATGAGTCCTGGTGGTCCATTGTCGGAATGAACCATGAGAGATTTCCATAACTATCCGTCTTCAAACATCCGGCCAATGTGATACATTCTCTAAAAAGGGGGTGATATACTGCCCGTATGTATATACGACTCGTGTACATCCTCGGTCGTCCGGGAAGGAACGTTGAAAATATCAAAAGTATCATTTGACCCCCTCAAAGGAGACAGACGCTTTTGCTCATAAATGCTGCGCCCATCGTCGGATATATCATTATCAGGAATGAGATTTAACATGTGATCTGTTTCAAATCCATCTCGTCAGCACCACTGTTGCTCGTCTATTAAAAGTTCCGAGGATGATATTACCGACTTTAGCGATCTCTTCCATCATGAAGACTTAGTCATATCTCTCTAGCTGAAGGGAAACTTTCGTACCAAACATGTTGATTGTGTGAATGGGGGCAAGCCCCCAAGCCCCCTCAGCTCGCTCGGCTCGGAATTTCCCTATTATGATGGCCTGGGTATGTGATATGACGAACCATAGAAAGACTAACATACGTGTTTTCCGCCTACGATTTCCTCCCTCCTCCTCTTATCCAGTAAATCTCTGATTTCTTATACTTCATGATCTATTAAACGCTAAGCTTTGAAGTCGCGTATACATATATGCCCCCTTCAAATAGTCTGCCTCCACGGCAGTGGCCCTCGGAGAGCCAGCGGAGCGTCATTCAATAATTTTCGTACAAAGATGAACGTTAGTTTCCCTATCGATGTAACATAGAGTTGTGATAAAAAGATCTGCTATGGCCTGCGCTTCCCCTATGCAGCACCCGGAATTCTCCCAGAGACTCAGCGGGGTCTCAATCAAGCAGTTATAGTATGAAATTGTATCGGCTTGGAGTATCGGCGACAGCCTGAAATTATGATTTGAGAATTTGTTTTCATTTAGTAACCCATTTTCATGCATGTACCGATCTCATTCCCTCTACGCTTTCGGGTGTATAATACAGAATCTTCATACATGTCACATCATTCGTTGACTACTAGGTATTTCCAGCCCTCCCTCACCACATCCACCTGATCTTACTATTCCTTCTTCCACTATCTCCTCCTCAAATACCAATTATGTGCCAACTGCAACAATTCCATAGAAAATGGACTAGGTACTTCACTCAACCCTGGTCTAGCTACTGGATGTCTGAGATAAACTGCACTACAAATCTTCTGATTGACCTCTAGATACCTAGGAATAAATGCAAAAGCACTCATGTAAGGTCTTGGTTGCCAAGGAGTCATGTATGGTTTCGATTCATCAATTGGATTTTCCCTCGCACGTTGAATCGCCAATTTCAATTTTTCTTTGTAATCAGGTGTGTCTTCTGCGTTGATGACTGCGGGAGCTTCTGAAGCAATTGTTTCCAAATCTTCGGATTTGGCTAGTTTAGTGGTGTAGGAGTTGAGCATGGAGGTTAAGTCTGCAACGGATTTGCGGTTTAGCTGAGAGAGGATGGCTCGAATTTCGCGCTTGAGTTTGCGGAGGGCGGTCTTGCGTTTACCGGATGGGGCATTTTTGCTGTCGGTTAAAAGAACATCGGCGTGTTCTTGAAGAGTACGGAATTCCATGCGAAGGGTTTCCTTTTGCTCTTTTTCCTTGGATTCAGGAGTTTCTGTAGGAGTTGCGACTTCACTACCTTCGGTTTCAGCTTTTGCAGCAGCTTCCTTTTCTCTTTTGGCGGCAGCATTTTTTGCTTTTTGATCATTCATTGCGCGAAGAGATCTTCTGAGTCCTCGACCACTTTTGATTTGGTCTGCGGTTTTTGGAGCGCCGGTTGCGAAGAGAACTCTCTCAACATCCACTTGAAACATATCTCCTGGGTTTAAAAGATATCCTGGGTATGGCATCTGATATCTTGTGAGTAAATAGTAGATTCTAGCCCCAGACATCATCGTTTCCATACCTTCTTTCCATTGACCTTGACCTTTCCGTGAACGACGAATTGCCTGGCTTGTCTCGTACTGCTTGCGAATAGCGCTCTGAATATAGCTGTATCCAATCGTCTTTCGATAGGTGCGTAAACCATGGACATATAAGGTATTTGATTCTTGTTGAACTGTGGACGAGAAGAACTGTTCAGCTGTTCCACCCCGGATCCTCGTCCAGCAGCCAACTCTGAACCATCATGTTCAGCTAAATATCTATGATCCATAGGAATGACAGCTTTTGCTCTCGGCCTGAACATTCTCGACCATTGCCCCTCTCGAATTTGTTCTCCGTGATATGCTCGACTTATCGACTTCGCTTTCCATTTTTGTTGAAAGAACGTGACACCTTCCGGCCTTGGCTTATATCTTGAAAGATTGTATAAATTGATTTTATTCCATGTTTGACGGATTTTCTAAGGGAAGAACAAAATGATTAGCCCATTATGTCCCTCGATCATGTAGAGTGAGTGCATTGTAGGGCGGGGAAGGACAATTTTCAAGAAGCAGAATTCTCACATACCACTTTCTTCAACTGATGAAATCTTGACCTCATGATTAATTGTATATGAGGTGGTCGTCGCTCAATATAACAAGCTTGAATAAAGAATCAATTTCACGACGATGATGTTGAAATTCATCAATCCTCGAAATGAAAAAAGTACGCTAATGACACTAGCGTGGGCCTTTTTAGTTTTCCACCTGCGAAAAAAATTGACCATACAAATTAATTTTCTATCACTGTACGAAGCTTCTTCCAAAACCTTTTAAGCTCTCGAACAAAATCCAACCCAGATCTTTCTTTCTTTCGCATTGGAAATTTGGAAATTCTACAACAATTTTCTACAACTACATTTTACAAGCTTTTACTTAGCATTCATATCTTTGATCGATCTCCACTGAGCTTTATCAATTTACTTGATAACTTCTCTTGCAAGATTGTCAGCCTCTTCAAGGGTCGCGCATCACTTTTTTTTATCTGACTCTTCACCCCGCCTTGTTCGCCTTATCGAGTCACTAAAGACGGGTTTTATCTATCTAGATAATAAAATAAGAATCTACAGCAAGTTCCAATTGATAAATCATTGTCGCAATTGCTCATTCAATTTTTCCAGCTACATTTACATACCAAAATACATTAGTTGCGCAACTTTTCGCAAACAATCATGTCCGATATCAACATGGAAGGCCAAGAGCCAGTCGCAGCAGCTCCAGCTACTACCAACGAGCAAGTAAAGATTGAAACAGAAACTACTGCAGCAGCACCAATTGAGCCAGAAATTAAGGACGAGAAGATGGAAGATGCTGAGGTTAAAACCGAAATCAAGGAAGAGAAAGTAGAGGCTACCAATGGCGATGTCAAGAAGGAGGAGGAAGATGAGAAGAAGGTCAAGAAGGTCAACTATGACGAGCCAAGATTTTACGACAATGGAGTTTTGAAGACAAATGCCAATGAGGTTCATGGTCAGAATAACAGCAAATATGATGCTTCAGTTCTTCCCGCATCTAACGATATGGGATTGATTCGCCGACAAGTAAGCGAGTCGCTTTGATGTCAAGGAATATTTACTAATTCTTTTTGTGTAAAGGTCGAATTCTACTTCGGTGATTCCAATTTACCAACTGATCAATTCTTAATGAAGACGACCGGAGGTGCAGAGAATAAGCCAGTCTCAATCGCAACCATCCACTCATTCAAGCGCATGCAGCGATTCCAGCCATACTCCTTGGTTGTCGAAGCACTCAAGCAAAGCAAACTTCTTGTAGTTGAAGGAGAAGAAGGAAAGGAGACTGTCAAGCGCGCAAAGGCTTTCGATCCATCCGCAAAGTCTCCAAAACGTGAGGCAAGATCAGTTTACATTAAGGGTTTCGGTGATGAGGAACCCAGTTCTCAATTCGATATCGAAGCTTTCGTTGCTCCATATGGCGAGGTCAACTCTGTCCGTCTCCGTCGTACCGATGAGAAGCTTTTCAAGGGATCTGTCTTTGTTGAATTTGCGGATGAAGAAACTGCTCAAAAATTCCTCGCTCTTGACCCAAAACCACAATGGAAGGGAAAGCATGTTTTGGAAATTAAGTCCAAAACTCAATATATGGAAGAGAAGAATGAAGAAATCCGAAATGGTACCTTAATCCCAGGTCAACACAGAGGACGTGGAGGACGCGGAAACTTCAGAGGCCGTGGTCGCGGTGGAAATTTCGCCAAGAAGGACCGCAATGGGGAAGACGATGGGGACCGTGATCCAAACGACTGGAAGAAGAGACGTGAAAGTGACAGAGAGAACGGATTCCGAGGTGGTCGTGGAGGTGGACGCGGTGATCGCAACCGTGGTGGCCGTGGTGGAAGAGGAAATGGTAATGATAGAAAGGGCGGTCGCAATGATCGTGGACCACGAAACAATGATCGTAATGCGGAGAAGAACGGGTATGTCCTACATGCTTCTATTTCATATCAGATACTAACGAACAAATAGCGACGACAAGGAAGCCAAGACCGAAACATCTGCTGCAGAAACAGCTGCCGCACCTCCAACAAACGATAAAAAGAGAGCAAGAGAAGATGATGGAGGAGCCGATGAACATCAAAATAAGAAAGAGAAGACTGCAGCTGAGGTCCCAGCCCCAGCTTAAATGATATCCGGTCCAGTTTTACATTAATCTCTGCGTTTCCCGCCTCAAAACGACACGGTTATTCAAGGGCGTTTACGAGTTTATTCTTTTTATTCTTTTTCGGTGGGAGGGGCAACTATGCAACAGTGCATTTGTACAATGGATTTCATGGCATGGTCATTGCATATTGGTACATAAGTGGTGAATTTTTTGAGCCCTGATTTACAGAAATGGGGATGCCATTTACTTTATTTTGAAGAATGACGTATGTATGGATGGAATAGTGAGTAAACCATGAGGGAAACAACCCAAAATTGATAAGTTAAGGGGGCTTAGCGATCACGGCTGAAATTTTGTGAACCTTTTCGTTTCGCTAAAGGCAAATGATAAAAGGAGAGCAAAATTTACAATACAAAAAGATTACATTCAAAAAAATAAATCAGGCTCCCGTGATAGAATAGTCAACGGAGTGACTTTCTTCTATTAACCAATGGAAATTCATGCACTGTAGTTGAAAATCATACATTCCTTTCCACTTCATCCACACAGTACCTATTAATCTCATTCCTGCCACCTTTGCCCTCCCCTTCCCTTCTCTCTCAACCACTATCCGAACCACATCAATCTTTCCATAGATAGGTAGACATTCTCCCATTTTTCCTTACCACCTCGTCCGAGAAGTAAAAGACCGAATGTAGCAAGAGTTCTGATTTCTCTCTTGTTTTAGTTACTTTTTATTTTCTATGTATATTGTTTTGATTTGATTTCTGCGACGAGGGGGAAGGGGTTTTGAGTCTGGAGTTGTGTGTTTTTCTGTATGTGTGTGTGTGGATATGGATATAGTGATTGATTCTACTTACTTGAGCGTTGAGATACAGATGGAGATGGAGATGGGGAATCAGTTTCTGATCGGTGTTGAATGTTAAATGTTCAATATTGGGATCTATTTATTTATTGATTTATTTGTTTATTTTCCACTATGTGATGAGAAGAAGAAGGAAGGAAGGAAATGGGATTGGGGTTTATATGTAAGAGGTACTTCAGTCTGATTAGATTGGATTGGATTGGGTGATACCTAGATGTAATGTAATAAATATGATTCGCTCATTGTGTGCCATGTATATATTTCAGAGTGTAGGATTTATACATTATTATTCGAGCGGAATAGTTGTGATTGAGAATTATTTAGAGACAAGCTATATACGATTCGAACGTGAGTAGGAACTCGAGATGGGGTTTGATGTGAATTGAAAGAAAGAGGTTGTATGTGGTGTTTTGAAAAACTTGGGGGATTAATAGTTCTTTTTCTGTCTCCATTTGTGAAGGAATAATTAACAACATTCGTTGTGCGTGTGGAGACATCGCTATTCATGTATCACATAGGTATTCATCATGTGAGCTAGATATGGTTTTTGATATTTTTTCTTTCTTTTGCTGCTGATTTACTCTGTAGGTATCAACACGTCCGCTCAGTTCCCTTCTCAGATCTTTTGGCTTTTATTTTGTAGTCCCGCCATCCAAATGCATTTGTAAACCATCACCTGCCCCTCTTCTCCCACCCAATATGCAACTGCATAGTAATATACAATAGATCATGTCATTGATCATATCCCCTCATTTATATCAATATGAAGATGAGAAATGTAAGAATTTCCTCTCTGCCTTTTTCCCGTTCCATGCATGTGCTCATTTCATCGACACACGTCGTATACACATCCACGTCATACAATCGAAGCTCTTAAGCAACAATCTCTCCAATATCCACATGCACTGGTTCCCAACTCTTCACTCCATCTTTCCCTCCACTTGGAATTTCCATTTCACTCGGCAACGACCTACGTCCTGGGCTATAAAGATACCAAGACTTTAATCCCGCAACACTAGCTCGAATTCTGGCCTCATTCAAACTTGCACCTGCTGCCTCACCCAACTTTTCTCTTCCGCTGTAAATTCCTACTACGAAAACTGGACTTCGAGAGTGTCGACCTGTTTCACTCAAAATTCTAGCAACTGGAGTTTCGAAATCTTCGCGTGCGCATAAACGGGCGAGATCGCGAACTGGTTGAGAAAATTGAAACAACTTGTCGAGATCTAGGTGACGGGATAAGATATGTTGGTCAATGAATGTTTTTGCTGCTGCGCGACCTGCATGGAGATAGACTGCACCAATGAGTGCTTTAACGAAAGAGGCGTAGGCATTGTTCATTGGCTGAGGATTGGTGACTTGATTCGATTTCCTGACTGTGTCTCCGAATTCGTCATCGTAGACGACTCTAGATGCCATTCCTCTCCTGAAATAAGGCGCTTCTTTTCTGGTAGTTTTTCCTGTAGAACTGGCCTCTCCATTTGGCGACAAATGCTTGTATTGCAGTAATCCAACATCGACTTCTTGCCCAGGAGCAAAAGCAGGTTGGACACCCCAGTCTCTTCCAACTAGATGCAAAGTATCAGGACCACTATATGCCAAAACACTTGCGTAGAAAACGGCCAATGGTAAACGCGGATATGTACAAATAAGATATTCGGAGACGTGGTAATTTAGGAGATCGCCTCCAATACGAGAGAGTCCTGCATTATTGAAAGCTGGGTTGTTGTTTGCGGAGGGGGTAATGAGGGTTCGAGCGAGTGTTTGGAGGGGTAATTTGGAGGGGAGAGAAAGACGGGCGTGGAGAGCTGCTACTTTCGCAGAGGGTTTTTTGGGGGAGGGTTGTTGAATTGGTGGTTCGACGGATTTTTCGCCATCTTCAAAAGCGATCTCTTCTGATTTGGGAGCAAGTGCAGATGTTGAATTCATACGGACATATGCAGGTATCGAAGTCGTCCTTGGGAGAAGATTTTGTGCTAGAGCATGCCGCCTCGGACAAGTAGAAACCGATCTAGTATTTTGAGAAAGCAATTGGTTGCTCCATCTTTCTAAATGTAACCTCTTCATCATTTCTCCTATATTCCCCTTTCCAACACTTCCAATTCGAGGGTAGGAATTATGATCGAGTAATTGTGGCGGATAGAAATTGGACCGGCGATTTCGATAACAAATTCCAAAATTTCTCGCCCAAGCTCGTGTGTGATGCTATATTTATTGCACTAGTACCTTTGCGGTTAGTGGGGACTGGATATCTGAGGAACGAGGAACGACATCGTCAAAATCGACCAGAATCAAATACCTTAAGAAATCCCTCGCACATTTCGCAATTGATTAAAAATGGTGTGTTTCCTCTTCTCCTTTCCGAATTATCATGTCTGCCAGAAAATACTAACAAATGATCCAGGGCGGCGGCGGCAAAATTCCGTAAGTTCTTTAGTTCCACCAAGCCGACCTGTATTCAACCAGCAAGTTCGCACAAGCACAGTATCTAACAACATGATGTTAGATATCCCAAACACGTCTGGTCTCCAGCCGGAGGATGGTATTCGCAACCTGGTAACTGGAAGGCGAATACTGCCATCATGGCGACTGTCATTGTTGGGATTACTGCTGGAATGTGGAAATTAAGTGCGGAGAGAGAGTACAGGACGAAGTTTCCGGAGGAGGGAAGGTTTTTCCCAAGCCGATAGTGAGTCCAGTTTATAATTTGCGAGTGGGAGTCTAGAAAATCTAGGGGGACGCTGGGGGAGTGAAGGACGAGGTGCAGAGGGCTGCAAAATATTGACAGCTGGATGTGACTGACGAGATTATAGCTGGAGTAAACAAATCAAGGAGCACGAGGCACAGAAGAATAAGAGCATTACCGATCGTGTGGTAGAGAAGGTTACTGGAAACTAAATTCGACAATGGGGAAAAGATTGTACATATTTTGGGTCGTCATACAATGAATAGGCAACTTCGAGAACAATGATTGCACCCCTTATCATAGTGGAATCCAATGCGTTTTGTGACATGAAATCCTGGGCAGATCAAGAAAGAAAAGGCAAAAGGCTACGTTGCCAGATCGATCGGCCACTAATCTGTGTTACTGGTTTGATATTGCTCATGATTGTACGAATGCTTCTCTGTTGAAGAATCGTTGCTGCGGTTAGTACTCGAGCAAGTACATATTTGAGGATGTTGCCTTTTCGCACCGAAATTTCCTCTGTAATCGTGCAGCACAGCTCATTTAGAGTCTCGACCAGCTCGCGACGCTATTTAACAATGCACACCATTATTTACTGCTCATTTTCAATGCATGTTCAATGTTTTTCCACGTCCTAGGTCGAGATTATCCAGTAATCAAACCGTTATATGTCGATTTTCACATAAGTTCCACTTCTATGGAGGTGTATGGTGATCAGTCCAGTCATATCTCAGGTTATGTATCCGGCAAATCAAGTTGATTATATGGAAGCTGTATAGCGAAAGTTCGTTGTTTCAAAAAGTTCATATAGTAGGAGTTCAATTATTGAAGATAGGCTACATATGGAAAACCATAATCGAATTGTTTGTATACCGTTTAGTATAGCGTATGCTTAAAATCTTCTTGAGTAATATCTGGGGTACAGAGCGTCACGTTTTGATGGTTGGCTAATCGCAAAGCTCTATTTATGAATTTCTAGTTAAAAAAAAATGGGAGTCGAGTGCTTCTACTCTGTACCTCGCTCCGTCAAGACCTCATGGACTGAACTTTGATTCCGGTATAATCTTTGATACAGTTTCAAGTGATGGCTGTTAACGACGTGGTAATAACATGGTTTAAACAAAAATCACTTCTACGACCTGAAAGACTTGCGACGAACCGCCAGGTTTGGTCTCCCTACACATCAAGTAATCTAGCCTTATTTTGAAACATCCCATGAAATTGCTCCCTTAGTGAACCTTGACCGGTTGCGTCAATTATGATCAACGATTCAAGTGAGTACGTGCAAAATTTCCCGGGTGGATGTAAATCATCAATTCGCTTCTCGTGAAAATATTGTTATTTTGTGATGATATCTTGCTCTTCTTTGAAGAATGAATGTGTTAGCAAAGTTCATGCATAAACTCAAAAAATCTACTTGATTCATTTGGAAGTTCGCTATCCAGCTGTTATTGGCTATATAGTGAGTGGTATGTAGGAAAATTGCGAACAGGAGGTAGAAAATACCATACTGTAGTTCATTACAGGAAGATGATCGATCGTATTCACTCGTTGGGCCGAACTTTCGTTATTCTACCCTGGATTTAAGTGTATTTAAGTTTATGAAATCCGGCGCTTCCGAAATCGTATAGCGCTAAACAATTCGAATTCTACTAACGCTTATGACTTCCTCATAATGCGAGCGATGCTGCTTCGTGAGTCCGCTTTATTCAACCTAAATGTATGAGTGTCGTGTACAAAATCTGAGTCTGGACTCTGAGAATCATCTCGTCAAAACTTCGATAGCATGTATTCTCGATATTGCCACGCGAAACTCTCACTGTCAATCTCCGGTGATTGTCTACTCATGTCCCAAACCCCCACAGATTTCATCTCACTCCTCAACAGTTTAAAGCTTCTTTCGGAATCATAACTAACTACCATGGCACGTCCTACCTTTTGAAGAGGCATTCATTTCCCTCAAATTTACGCTTCATGCCTTGACAATACAGGTTTAAATCTCTCTTTTATAGACTGCAGAGGAACTAAATCGCATCCAGACTTTCCTGACTGTGGAATTAATGATCACCGATTGCCCGAGTGGCTTATAGTAAATCGAATTCACGTATATTGGGACTTGCCCCGCAGCATTAGTGTGAACCGAAGTCGCTTCCAACTTTCAGTTGTATATATAGTCGTCATAATCACACCTTATGAACTGCAAAGACGATCTCTTGACACGAAATATCCCTGAACAGGACTATGGGACTGCTAATCAAAAATTAAAATCATGAAGTGGCAGAAAAAAATCCTCATCTGTCAAACATAGCTCTTCAATGTTGACATACGTGCAGGTAGTAAACTCGAGAAGTCCTAAAAACTCGGTGACAATGACCCAGTTTAGCTCTATCTCATAACGGCAACAAGTTTCAATTTTTGTTGTCACCTATCAACAAAATGTTTCCGATTCAATATGCCGAATTATTGAGTCAATCTATGCTCTCTAATCGCAACAGATAACTGAAAGACTACCTTTCATGTTTCTTCTGATACGCAACACCCTTTGAGGAATACTGGAACGCTCTTCTATTTTATCGTTCAATGAGGTCATGAAAATCTGGATCTTTATACTAGGTTCAAGTTAATTTAGTTACCACATAACTAACACATAAGTCTTAGCCTAGGAAAAAGTGAATATTCCACCCCGACTGCACCTCTTGAACTGCGGAATGATCTCGAGACTGGATATATATAAAAGGCCTTTAGTTCTCATCATCAGAACGTTAACTTTGATAAAACAGAGTCAGAAACACAGGGTCTTGTGTCTTCATATCCGCCATAGTCGATTTCCCAACAATGTAAAACGTAAGGGTAGCAGGAGGATAGGATTGAGATGTTTCTCAATGTCCCACTTCGTCTACTAACTGCCATAGAATATAATTGTCCGGGCACTTTTTGTTATCATTTCTTCCCATCTACCCATACATAATATCGCATGGCAGCGAAAGTTATTGTCATCCCACAGTAGGATGAGGTGAGAGTTCTCAATCATTGATCACTAGTTGGAGCCAAGCTTTTCAACATGTCGTGGTCTCACGGGTTATCTACCACTGGTCGACATTAAAGTTGTTATAGTGTCGTGTTTTCACAGATTGTTAACCTTCATAGAAACCAGAATATCACGCTTTTACACCTTTTCGGATGTAAAATTCCCTTCCCAATTTCTAAGTGTAATCAAAGTTTATCCACCGGCCTATATATGTGCTGATCAGCACATACACCACTTTGTGCAATTCAAACCTCGCAAAGTGCTAATTCTATATTGCTGTACTGAAGAATTATTCAGTCATTCTCTGTGACTAACACAATTATCGCCATATTCATCACTCACTCCTATCCTTACAAAAGCAGTTATTAATACTAGACCATTAGCACTTACAAATACAACATTCACACAAATACATATATGCACTCCTGAAAATTCAAGATTTACAATCAGACAAACAACAAGACATTTCCATTTATCAGCTGATCAAAGTGCATCCACCTACCGCAGTTTCAAACCCACGCCTTCACACCTTTCTTTCCTTCCCTCACATTTCAACCTCTAGTCACATCGACACCTCCCATAAAACTTCCCCAAAGTCCAAAATCCAACATCCCATACCACCAAACCGTCTCACCCACCCCCCCTATCCCCTGCAACCAACAAAACTGCCTAAGATGATACTTTCCCACCGCAGCCTCAGCCCCACGCAAATCAAGCCTCCTATGTAAACCCACCTTCATCTTCACAATCATGCGTCCACGTTGCTGAAGACGCTCGTCCTCTTGTTTGAACCGATCTTTCCTTATCACTAGCTCTAAATTTCATAGATGTCGAAAAGTATTTGTGTATACTCGGATCTATTTGGGTTACTGTTACGAAAGGAATTGATGGTAAGTTCTAAGCGTGTGAGGACTACTTCGTATTGGCCGATGAGATCGGCTATCTTTTCGGAGAATGTTTGGTGGAACGTGGTGGACGGGGAGGAGATGGGGGACGGGGTTGCTGGTTGTTGTAGGAAATGATATTCAGAGGTGTAGGGATCAATGTAGTGGTATGTCAAGTATTGATGTATTGAGTATTCACACCTTACCCATTACTATCCCAGTATATCGATGTACAAATCCAAAAGAAGAGAAGCCAAGAAAAGATAAAAGTATCTCGGAGAACAGAAGTCTAAGTAAACCCAACTCGCTCACAAAAGACAAACCATTCATGGAGAGAACAACAATTCAGAGTCCCATTTCCACATGAGTCTTAACGACATCGTCAGTTATTACATTCACGCAGACGTGATGTTTGTCATTTGAAAAGAATAAAATACGTACTTTGCATCAATTCTAGAACTGACCAAACAAAATGTCCATAAAAGATATACAATACACACAGAGTCTGGAACTCAGTAGCAGAGAAACGCACTCGGAAGCGAGAGCATATTCCATGCACCCCTTTCCCCTTTTCCCCTCGCCCGACACCTCTTCGATCATATAGCTTCCGATCATACATCCTTTACTTCCATTACCATATCTTCACCCAATAAGATAAGTTTCACTATACGTGTAATAAATATATGATCAGTTTATCCAAGCTTCGACCACTCCACCTTATCGAATTCAAAACCTAACTTCTTCAACTTCCCTATCTAAATATTTAAGATATAATGAATCATGTTATAAAACGCTTCCACTACTACTTATCACAATATCATAATATCATACACTTCACACTCACATAGCTCCCCCCCCCCTCTCTCACCCTCTCACCCCATACAAAACCTCCCATCACACAATCACACATCTAGCTCAAACCTCCTCCATAACATCTGCACCACCCATACCATCTATATCACCTATCAAAATACTTAAACTTAACCTACCCCACTCCACCTCTTTTGAACTCCAGAACCCAACTTCCTCAACCTACTCAACCACAGATACCTTCACGGTATCAAAACCACATCACAAATCCCACATCCCAAATCCTTTCCACCCCTACTTACTATACTCATCATAAACTTCGTACCAACATCGCGTTTCAGACATACCTACATACCTACCTAGGTAGGCAATAAATAATGTGGCCTCGTTGTCAGTATCTGGATGTGATAAAGCTGACAAGTCGCGTTGATTTGAGTATAGTTTCGATAGATGATTCAAATTTATTTGATCTAGGTAGACAACAAAATAAACAGAGTATAATCATTCCCATCCATCCGAGATGAACACACATGTAACCATCTAGCAATATTCCACCTCGAGGTTAAACATGAACATCGCATCACATCACATCATCTACGCGACATATAAATATCTACTTCGATCAAGATCAATTACTCAACTCCTCATTATCTCATTTCCGTGTTTTCCCTACAGATATTTCATTCCATTCCATTCACATCCCTTATCCCTTATCCCTTTTCCCGAATTCTAGATTTTATAAACCAAATCTCCATCAGTGTACATGATATCATTTCGCTCATCCATCGCTCTCAGCGCCGCTACTGCTTCCTCCCTCTCGAAACTACCTCCTGCACCACCGCCAATGCGTCTATTGACTGCCTCAATAATGGCATCCACCTCAGCACTATCATCCTCAAACAGAGATGTGCTCATCATTTGACCCATCGTCGTACGGAAGACTTGTAGACGGTTGGGTGTGATACCTGTAGAGACATTCAGGGCTGCAGTTCCAGCTGCAAGTTCCTCTTCTTCATCACCCTCTTCTACATTCTGTGATTGAGACTGCGATTGACTCGAAGTGCCTCTCAATGCCTGAGAAGCGGGTAAGGAGGAAGCGAAAGAAGTTTGTGATTGTGTTGGTACGCGACTTGAGGATGCTCTTGCTGGACGACGCGCCGGACTTGCTGAATACAAATCATCATTTTCCTCATCATTCGTTGCCCCACTTGGAGTCACTCCATTTCTTCTAGACGAAGAAGTGCCTGAAGCTCTTGTTCTTGCTGTACCTGGTATACGAGTTGCCCTTGTCGATGGTGCGTTAGAAGTAGGAGCTGGTGAATCATCATCATCTGAGGATGAACTCTCATTTCCTGAAGATTCATCTTCAAGAGGTCTAGTCTTTCTCCTCTTTGATTTCTTTTCATCCTCAAGCACTTCCTTGAACAGTGCAAACCTCAAAATACTTTCAGCAGCCAATGCATCTACCTCCTCAACTCTATTACTTAATCTAGACTTTGCATGCGCAGTACTTAAACGGATGATGGTTTCCAATGTTCTTACTGTCATGGCGTTTGTCTTTCGTTGATTTCCTTGCATGTCGTCGTTTCTTAGCGCTACATATATCTCGCTAATCCTGTCACTCGCTTCTTGGGTTAAGACTGGCTTTACTCGAGTTTTGGCGTATTGAATGTATTTCTTCATGAAAGGAATACTCAAAACTTCAACCCTGCGATGAGATCCTCGGCCAGTAGTGACAGTTACACCGGCGTGTAGCATCTCGTTATATTTTTCGTAGACAGGTGTTACTTGGTTCGCATCTGCTTCTTGTTCCACACCAACACCGAGTGTTTGATGAGCTTGTTCACGAACTGGGGCTCCTTCTTCGGTTTGTGGATCTCTATATCTGTGCATTCTTAAAACGTGTTCAGATATTTGTCGATCCCTGAAATCATCAATGTCATCTGTTACAACGAATAATAAATCGAAACGAGAAAGGAGAGAATCTGGAAGGGCGATATTCTTGTGAGGGTCCTTGTGAGTGTCGTATTGACCGAAGATAGGATTGGCGGCCGCGATGACGGAACAGCGAGCGTTGAGAGAGGTATGAATACCAGCTTTGGCAATGGTGACTGTTTGTTGTTCCATCACTTCGTGAATAGCAACTCTGTCTATGTCGGACATTTTATCGAATTCATCAATACATACCACACCGCGATCAGCCAGAACCATAGCACCAGCTTCTAGACGACGTTCACCGGTTTCTTTATCGGATGTAACGGCAGCTGTGAGACCAACACCGGAAGAACCTCGACCCGTTGTTGCAATTGCGAGTGGAGCGGTATTGAGCACAAAACGAAGAACTTGAGATTTGGCTGTGGATGGATCACCAACCATAAGAATATTAATATCTCCTCTCAAATGCGTTCCATTCTCAAGGTTTTTTTCCAGACCACCCAATAACATAAGAAGAATCGCTTTCTTGATATGTTCGTGCCCATAAATACTTGGTGCTAAGGACTGAGAAAGAAGATTGAAAAGATTCTTCTTCTTTGCAATCTTGTTGATGTTTCGAATGTCGGTATCGGTAATGGTATGTGTCGCAATGCCTCCTCCTGATTTCGAAGATAAAAGAACCACATTATTAGCTAACACCACCGTCTTAAAAAGCGCACTGCTATGCCCTGCATTTCTATTTCCCAAACTCCTGTAAATTCCAACAAGTTGTACTCGATCACCGGGTTTAACTTTATCAACCAAATCATCATCTAAAATAACATCCACACCTCTTGGAAGTTGTCCTGCCGGTGCTCGTTCTGGCATTTCTTGAATAGATATTGTTTGATGATCTCTGTATGTGCTGTATCCATATTCCGTAACCAGCGGATTTCCTTGTTCATCTTCCTGTGGATAAACACTCGACGTACTGGCTCCACTAGCAGTCATTGTTTGATCCTTGTATTCGCGGAAATGGAATATCTTCTTCTTCTCGTTATAATGCACACTCTTGACCACCTTTGGCCTCACTAATGAACATCTTGTGACAATTCCTTCCAAACTAACCATCCTGTTCAAGTGCGTACTCGATAACGTTCTAGGATTACACGCAAATTGACCAAAACTTCCAGAAAACGCACAATAGTACATAGTATCTTCAGAAGATTGCTTAGCATTAGTATTTGGAAGTGTTTGTACGATTTGAAATAGTGCGCGATCGAAGGCTTGAGCAAAATCAAATGGTTGTTCGAGAAGGCCATTTGCCAATTCAGGGTTGTGTGCACGAACTTCATCGATACTGACGATCAAACGTCGCTGATGCTTTCGAAGCATATCAGTAATTTCGGATCGATAACTTCTTGCTGCGCCATCAGCTGCGATTGTTTATATTAGTACTTGTATGTAAATAGAGGGGATGGGCGGGGAAAAATACTTGGATCAAGAAATTCTTGTGCAGACCGCACACGATCGGCGACAGCCTCATCTCTTAATTGTGCGCCGTCCATTGTAGAGAGTAAATCAGGTTATGTACAGGCGTGGGGTTGAGGTTTAACCTGAAAATATGTATGGTGGTTTGTTGTTGAAGTTAAAGAGGGGCGGTATATGGGGTTGCTGTGGTGTTGACAATCGCGAAATTTCAATTCAAAAGGAGATATCGCGTAGAAACGCGGTTTGTGCGCGTAAAGTGGTTTTTGACACCACGTGACACACTTCCCTTGCTCAGCCGCTCAACTATTCATCTTGTACCCACGGAGTAACGAGACGTACCACACGAATTATGTGGCTTTGAATCACACATTTATTCCTTATGACCCAGGGACTGACATGATACATCTCATTGCGCATAATAAAAAGTATTAACTTTATATCGATTCGATGCAGATATCATATCGTTCTTGAGATGAAGTTTCACACTGAGTGTGTGTTTATTGTCTTTTCTAATATTTGGGTGGGTAAGTAGGTAGTGCAAATTTGAATTATGTGCATGATAAGATTATATACAAGAGAAGTAGAATATAGTTCTAATTAAGGATATTTTTAATTTCGGTCTTTTTTGTACCTTCTTTCAAGTGTGAGAATTTTGGGCTTTTCTTCTTTTTCTCTCCTTCCCATTGCCAATTTCCTGCATTTACTTTTCGAAAACAGGCGCCAGCTCATCTACCTAGATGGACATTCACTAGGTGCAATGTCTACTCTCCCCATAAACTCCCTTAGTCTCTCCTGAACCACTACTCCATTCCACGTTTCCATTTCCCTTGTATCGTCTTCCTCTTCCTCTCCATCACCTTCCTCAACCCAGTCGTCTTCCTCCCCTTCTATCCCCTCGCTCTCTTCCAAAACACCCAGGATTGGTACCCCCACCTGTTCAATCGCAAAACTAGCTGCTACACTTCCCCAACAACTAGCTTCTATGATGCCCTTCCCCCTTGCCAACGCCACTGCCAAACCACCTAAGAAAGCATTTCCGCCTCCCGTCGGATCTACCACCTTATGTCCTTCCTCCCCCCCCTCTCCAGCTTGATGATAAGCCGGAATCCATTTTTCGATCCCCGGATCGACAGGAACGTAATCGTTTCTTTCGAAACTTATCTCTCCAGAATCGCTAAGTAATCCTGCAAATAAATCTTCCATATTCATGTCTAGTGTCAATCCACCTCTAGATCTATTCGCCGGACGTTTTCTTCGATTTTTCTCTGCACGTCTATTTCTTCCTCCGTTCTTCGCAACATAACACCCTAATGCTCCACATCTTACAACAATTGCGTAGGACTGCAATGGCATTGAGGACAAAAGTTGTTCACAAGAACGTTCTACTGCTTCCATTGATATTTCACCTTCGGGAGTCATGCCGGAATCAGGATCGCCCATGAAACCTGCTAGTTCCGAGTGATTTGGTGAGAGAACGTCGATATATGGAAGGACATTTGTACAATTTAAAAGTTCATCTGGCGTACAGAGGTCTGGAACTGGTTCCCATATAAAGAGTGGTTTGGGATAATTGGGAGACTGTGATTTCCGAAGTGAGAGAATGCGTGTTACAAGATCTATACAGCGATTTGGGGAACATATGAGGTGAAAAGATTTTGCGAATAAAAGAGGAGGATGAGATGCTATGGATGATTCGTCCAACCGGAGTTTTGGGGTTGTGTATTTGAATGAGCGGGTTTCGTTGCTGTCGTAGCCATTCCAACCGCGAGTTGTGAGTCGGGTGAGATCGGTACGGATTAGACAAGAGGTTTGCCAGGTGGCTATTTGAGATGATATTGAGGGGGGAAAGTCGGAGCCTTTATCTACTATCCAAGAGATTGTTTTGGAGAGTGGGGGGGGAGAGAAGAGACGGGCTCCCAAGGCGGAATAGGAACCGGCACCACCGAGAACATCATATACTGAGGGAGTTGGTGGGAGGTAGTGTATCTCATCTAAATTGGAATGTCAATATTCATATCAAAATCTGATTTGCTGATAAATTTGTATATGGGAAAACAAAGTATGAAAATGGACATTCTGTTAGATATATCATCCCTGGACATGAGAGTAAATTGCCGGATAAAACCGGATCAGAAATCGTAAGGCCCATTCTTGAAAACAATGAGGTTTGAGAATACAGATATCTCTCTTCTTTCACAAGATACTTTATGGGTTCGTGATAAAGGTCCAACGGTATATGTTGTGGTTGAAGACTTCAATTTGGTGAGACCAAATCCAATGAAGTATGTACCTCATGCATGAACACCATAAACATCCCAACCGTTTCACGAACCCTTGCCAACAGTTGTTACTTGAAAAGAGAGGAAATTGCTACAATGAATCTCGAATATCACTAGATGTGAGATAGAAATCAAATGAAGTATCAATTCATGAACATCGCGTCGACTTTTATATATCTTCCCACATGTTTCAAGCATCTGAGACTTCTCAAGTTGTTGTCATATTCATAAACCCCCTCCTTTCCAAACAACAATATAAAAGATAGATAAAGTCAACACCACTTCATACATACCAATTATAAACATTCCCAGAGTACAAAAATCGATTTCTTGATCGTTAGATATTGGAACATCTTGCTCCATGTTTCAAATGAATGTGTGATGTATGTGAAAGAAAGAAGTGAGGTGTGAGCTGTATAGTTATGTACTAGTCGCTTTATACTCTTACTGATAAGTGAGTGAACGAGGTTAAGAAATGAAATGAGTGTATGATACGAGAAGATCTCAGTACCGGACCAGGTAAACAAATAAGGCTGAATGTCAAATGAAGTGACAGCAGCCCACCAAACGTTAGCCAGGTGTCACACATTACAAAACGGGTTAGCAACAGCCTTGTGCCAATGTGTATCGTCGTACACACACGTGACACGGTGTGCTTCATAGGCTATAAGATCATGATCAGATTATGTAATAAGCCCAAGGTGCGGAAGAGGGAGTCGGAAAAACGGGTACGGGTAAGGGTAAGGCTAAGGCTAAGGCTAAGGCATCTAGATGAAGGAGGGAGTGAAGCTTGAACTGTGAGTGGGTGTGGGTGTAGATGAATTAAATGAAGAACATCAACGTTCCAAGGCAATCCATATCCATCACATCACATCAATATTCTCTCTTGTGTCGTCTCCATCTCACTCCCTCTCGACCTCTTTGCTTCACTGTATGAGTCCTCTTTCTCGCCGCTCCATACCAATCCGGCAGATTGATAGCTTCTTCTATTTGCCTACTAATTATCATTCCATATTACATTACATTATTTATATGCGTAATTAGCAACCTTTTACCTCCTTCCCCTTGCATTAGCACAACGAAACATCGAGAATCAGACAGCTCCATTCCCTCAAACAACCTCCTATTCGATCGATCATTCCTTCTTCAACAAGAATTTGGAACAGCTACTGCACTTCAATATGTCTCAACAACCTGAAGCTGTAAATAACATGCATAATTTGACGACGCTCATAAAACGGTAATTGTGCTTCATATTTCTGTCCTTTCAATATCACAACTCAATACTACAATACAACTCCACTTCCATCTACCTCCAGAATCCCCATTACACAGATTTATTTACATACACACACACGTTCCAATTCTTTTTCTGGGAACCAAATCAACATGTCATCAATCGATCCTCGCATAACCAGCACCGAGCTAACCTTCATAATCTCCAGACTCGAAGCCGCAACCTCTCGTCTTGAAGACATAGCTTCCTCTACCATTCCACCACCTGCTTCATCATCCATCCCTCTAATTTCTCCTCCGGCCGAAGCTGCGAAAACAAATGGCACAACTCCGCCACCAACAATCCA
This sequence comes from Botrytis medusae, assembly GCA_019395255.1. Taxonomy (NCBI): domain Eukaryota; kingdom Fungi; phylum Ascomycota; class Leotiomycetes; order Helotiales; family Sclerotiniaceae; genus Botrytis; species Botrytis medusae. Next base: position 133,769 of record JAHXJL010000029.1, on the reverse strand, counting down.
AACACCAGATATCAAAAAGATTATCGAGGATCCAATTCCAGGAGCAGTCTCAGAATTCGATAATTTTATTCAGGGGGCGGTTAAGAAATATGTTAACTTGAGTGATGAGATTGGAGGGGTTGTTGCGCAGCAGGTAGGTTCAAGGGTTTCATACTGTTTTGTCGTGGCACGGTGGAGGTGAAATAATCGCATGCATCGCATAGGTTGGAGTGGGAGAGGGATATCTCACGTTCAAAGATTCCATTTTCATGGTAGTAGCAGGGGCAGGGGTGGGTGGGGAAGTATGAGGGGAAGCCCTACATCAATTGGATAAGTGTTTTATTGATGGAAGGTGTCATTATGGGGGCAAGCCCCCAAACCCCCATACCTCGCTGCGCTCGAAAACTTTCCATTCAAATAGTCTGCCTCCGCGGCAGCGGCTCTCGGAGAGCCAGCGGACCGTCAGTCAATTGAGGAATAAGAAATTGAAGCTAACTCATTCACCAAAAGGCGTCTAGTGTATTGAAGGCATATGTTGGACAACGAAGATATATTTTGATTACTACAAAGTCAAAAAAACCTGGCATGCAAGATGAACCATTCCAAAAGCTCATCAAACCTCTTCAGGATTCATTTACTGCCGTTGATGATATCCGAAAGTCCAATCGTGCATCTCCATACTTCAATCATCTCAGTGCTGTTTCTGAAAGTATTGGAGTACTTGCCTGGGTTACAATGGATAACAAACCATTTAAACATGTCGACGAATCATTGGGATCCGCCCAATATTACGGAAACAGAGTATTGAAGGAATTTAAGGAGAAGTAGGTATTTTTTATTGGATTACAGTGGATTATCATTAATTTCTATCTACAGAGACCCAAAACAAGTCGAATGGATTCAAGCATTCTATCAAATCTTTAAAGATCTTAGCGAATATGCTAAGGATAACTTCCCAAACGGTATTCCATGGAACCCAAAGGGTGAAGATTTGGAAGTTGCGATTAAGGATGTAGATGAAAAGGCTCCAGCCCCTCCTGCTCCTCATCCAAAGGCTCCAACTGCCGGAGGAGCCGCACCACCACCACCCCCTCCACCACCTCCTCCACCAGTCTTTGATGACATCCCATCAAAGCCAGCACCAAAACAAGCAGATTCAGGTGCTGGACTAGGAGCCGTTTTCTCCGAACTGAATAAAGGAGCAGATGTTACAAAAGGATTGCGCAAAGTGAATGCTGATCAAATGACACATAAAAATCCTTCTTTGAGAGCAGGTGCTACAGTTCCCACCAGAAGTGATAGTCAATCCAGTATTAGTTCAAACCGAGGAAAGAGTCCTGCTCCTGGTAAAAAACCTAAGCCAGAAAGTATGAGAACTAAGAAGCCCCCTGTTAAAAAATTGGAGGGTAACAAGTGGTTTATTGTGAGTCATTCTTTTTTTTATTGGGAGTAGTTGAATACTAACATTTCGGAAAAGGAAAACTACGAAAATGAATCTGAGCCAATCACAATTGAAGCATCTATTTCACACTCAATCCTCATTTCCCGCTGCTCAAAAACCACTATTATCATCAAAGGAAAAGCAAACGCTATTTCTATTGATAACTCCCCTCGTCTTGCCTTGGTAATCGATAGTCTCGTCTCATCGATTGATGTTATCAAAGCACCAAACTTCGCACTTCAAGTACTAGGCACATTGCCAACAATTATGATGGATCAAGTTGATGGTGCTCAAATTTACTTGGGGAAGGAGAGTTTGAACACGGAAGTCTTCACGAGTAAATGTAGTAGTGTTAATGTGTTACTTCCAGATTTGGAAAGTGCAGACGGAGAAGGAGATTACAAGGAGGTGCCGTTACCTGAACAGTTGAGGACTTGGGTGGAGAATGGAAAGGTTAAGAGTGAGATTGTTGAACACGCTGGATAGATTAGTTAAGATGGATTGTGGAGTTTGGGGAGAGGCTCTGGCGAAAATTTGTTGGGGGTGAGGGGTAATGAGATGTGATGGAGAATCTGAGTAGATTTGAAATTATAGAGATAGTTGAGTGAAGTTTTATATCATCGCATATTAGTTGAAGTTTTCGGGCAGAGCAGAGGTCAAAGTTGAATTGTACATATCTATGTATATGTGTATTCGAGGCTTGTCTCGCTTGGTTGTTTGGTAGATTTCAAACCAAAGATTTTCTACTCATCATATCATGCCATGTGTTTTATGTTGAATGAAGTGTCCCTGTGCTTTTCCTCTCTATCTTGCCATCATTCGTCCTCAAGGAACGATTCCTAGAACTCTAGACCTGAGAATATTACCGAATCATGATATATTCATAGCTAAACAATAGTAACATGACATACATCAATAAAAGGGAATAAGTTTTCAAGAATTTTGTGCGACATTGAATCGTAAAAAGTGTATACATGAAAGGCAGTGAAGTCTAAGTCACTGTTACAGTCACAGTCAAATATACCAACATACACACGCTGATAGTCCGTTGCTCAGTCTTTTTGAAATAAAAAAGGACTGATTACATTCAACAGTGTTTTGAATAATATTCTACCCCAGCAGTACCAGTGTACATGCTTCTACCTTGAGGTCCCCAGGGAAATCGTGAAATTTCTGGAATCATTCTTCTTACATGCTATTGATCAGCTAACCTTCTAGAGAGAGAAATTTGGATTCGAGAATGATTTTCTTTTCGCATCTTGAAGTGGTTTCAATCCCAAGACAAGCGGTTTTGTATATGCAGAGAAAATTCATTTCGAACATGACCAGGATGTCAACCGAGGCCCGGAACTAGAAGGAGCATGGCCATCCCTTCTCCCATTGTAAATATACCCAGGTGCCTGCCAGGACAAACAGTATTCGATTGTGCTAGTCATTCCACACCAAAGCGAGTTCTTCCACAACAGCAGAGATAGCAGGCAAACGAACTACAGGATTCGCGAGACTGCGCTTCGCGAAGACTTCACCGATTCGGTTCCAAGCTTGAGCGCGACAAATTGCGTCTGGTATTTGTATTTCTACATCCTGTCTAAAGATATTTGCGGGCACGTCAGTCGCTGTCTGGAAGTAGAGATACATACTTTCTGCGACGGGTTCGTGTTTCAAAGACTTGAGATGTCATGACAGTTTCGTAGATTGAAATGAAAGCACTCTAGGTGATGGTAGTTGTTTCTGCTAAGTGATGGTAAAATTAAGCAGAATTACAAGATAATGGTATGGTGATGAAAACATGTGTTACTGTTGGCACTATGTAGTATGTTATACGTGGGCACATCTAATTTCTCGGGGCATAGCTCTTTCCACTTATGCCTGAAACTACTTCATACCACAGCTGACTTGCAGAAAGAAAGTTTTATATGTTGATTCGTAGACTAGATCTTGCTATTTGAACTGCCTTCCGAGATACTCTACCTAAGCATCTTCTTCTTCACCTCGAGGTCTTTTCTCGATCATTCAAATCCTTCCCCTCCCTAATTCATCTGATCCATCCTCACCCACTATTTGCCCCTCTTTTCCCACCGCATCCTTTTCCGTCTCCTCAGCTCTAGAACCATTCCCAGAACCATCTCCATGAATAAAGTGCTCCACATTGATCTTTGGCCCCTTGAACCATTTCCGAGCACTGATCGCATACCAGCACATAGCCAAACTCATCGTACCCCCATATATTAAACAAGTATAGTTCATATTGAGATCGTTCAAGTTCGCGCCTGTAACTGAAGGGAAGCAGAGAATTGGGATAATAAGAGATACCCACCCGACGGCCACGACACCGATGGGTGTTGAGAAACGGCCTAGGTTCCAGGGACCTATTGTTTATCAGCTCTGACTTGATGAACAGAAGACATAACGGGAGAGAATTGAGGAAGATGGAGAAAAATACCAGGACGAAACCTCCCTTTCGCACTGAAAACTTTCAACGCGATAGGGAATACAAAAGCAATATACTGCGCAATGGCACCCATGCTAAAGACAGCCCCAATAGCCACCGGACTAGCGAACATGAGGAGGCCAAGAAGTGCACCTAGAGTGAGGACAAACCAAACGGCGTAGACGGGTGTTTTGGTGCGGGGGTTTACTTGTTTAAGCCAGTGAGAACCGGGGAGTGCACCGTCGCGGGAGTAGGCGTAGACAACGCGGGATGAGACGACTGTGACACTGAAGATAGAAATTAGCAACGCTTATATGACAAATTAAGTTAAAGGATATGAAAAAGTTTGTGCTTTACCCTTGCCCAACAAAAAATTGAGCGACCATGTTAAGTGAAAACATCGCTAGTCCAGCTTTTGGACCAAGGACTTGGAGACACAAGCTTCCCTGTTACGTAATTAGTCAAGAGCTCCAAGCCTGCTGAAATCTGATGTTTACCATAGGTTGACCATACTCTCCAGAAACCACATCTTGGATATCCTTCACAGTATACGCAATGACCAAGATAATCGCCCAACCAAGCCACAATCCTAACTGAGCTGTCATGACAATAGCTCTCGGACCAGCAATATTTGCATTTGAGCACTCCTCGCTCAAATGAAAGGGCGCATCATAACCAGCTAGTGTCCACTATTTCATGTTAGTTTGATCTGTACCAAGAATCCGACCGACTTACAATAACAGACAAAAATCCCATCAAAAAAGCAAATCCAGTAGGCCACTCTGTCCCGTTAACAACACCTTCAGAAGTCCACACCATGCTATTTGGATTCGTCTTCGGCTCACTAATCGAACCAGCTGTGAACCAAATGACGAAGATCAAGAGGACAATCAAATTTGTGATAGTTCCAACCGTATTCAATACTCCAATAAACTTAGTAGAATTCATAGCCAAAAGACCTTGTAAGACTAGCAAAGCCAAAAGCAAAAGATACACATGCCACGTTTGGACAACATAATCTGGATGAACGATTTGAGCAGCTGTCAATATCATCGCCGCAAGCGCATAGTTAATCGCACACGGTGCTGTTACTTCACCAGCAAAGTTTGACCACCCAGTTATCTCCCAGGACGTTAATTCATAATTCAAGTATAGGGGAAATGAAAACATACCCAAGAGCACAAAGGCCCATAACCTTCCGGAGCCAACACAGCTGAAGCATAGTACAGACCCCCCGCCGTCGGCATACTCGAACACAATTCCGCCATCGCAAATGCTACAAACTGTATCAGAACCCCCGCAACAAGCCACCCCCATACCGAGCCCGCCGGCCCACTATACCCAAGATTGTAACCTAGAGTCGATGCGATCGATGGTAAAAGACCGAGACACGAGAACGAGACTCCAAAAGATGACCATATTGATAATTCTCTCTTGAATTCTTGCTTGTAGCCCAAAGAGCCGAGAATCTCTTCGTCGGTGCCGACTTCATGAGGGATGACTGCGCCATCGCCCGTTTTTTGGAAGATGGATGTGACATGAAGAGTATTCTCATCTATCGTATGTTTACTTTTGAACACCATAATGAAAGTGTATAGAAATTGGGAATTCTCCGGCGACGGTTAAGGACCTTGCTTAAGGCTTGGAGGAATAGAATGAACAGTCCCGACTCTGTGGAATGTGGCACGTTGTAAATTCAACGTGTACAAACACCGTTGATCTTCAACAGTTTATTTAGTTGTGGCACTAGACCAAGATAAGCAAATGCAATCAACATGGTATGCAGTGTGAATATATATTTAGGAAGGTAGTAGTGAGATATACCGAGATCATCTAGATCAACTCATTGGTTGAGACCCAATGAGACGGTGAGGAACGACCGAGATGGCTTAATGCTGATATTTTCGTGGGGTAAAATCGCCTATGACTGGCCACCCTTTTCGACATACATATTGATGACCGGATCAGCACCACTCCGAGAAAATGAGAATTGATTCATATGGTTCATTCAAATTCTGCAGGTAAAAGCTCTCAATTGGTCCAAATCACGAGTATTCTCAAAATGCGAAAGCATGACGGTGTGCTGAAGAAAAACTGGGGGTTGTAATCACACAGGACCACGAATGATAAACATGTGAACTTTGCTATATCTTCTTGTGCATTAACATCTATTCTCAGAAGCTGAGAAGCTCAACGGTACGATTTATCTAATATCTATACTAGTTACTATACATTATTCGTGCACATTTCATCCTTGTGAAATGGTGAGTCCTGGCGAGCTGCTCATTCAACAACCTACTTTTCAGCCATTATCATTTCAAATTAAACCTAAGAGCCACCATTCTTTGACCGCAAAATTACCTCAGCTTTAACGGATGGTGTGAGGCCAATTCCTTGTCGTACAGTCTTGCGCACAAAGCTTTGGGAGGTAGTGAATTCATTTGGTTTCTCCTTTTCGTGTACATAAATTGCCGGCTCAACGCAGAATTCGACCACCCAATCGTTGTTATTTCCGCCAGCTTTTCTATACAGAGCATCTTCGTTGAACATAGATTTAGGATCGTATGGTGTGCCTGGTGCAAATGTAGCCAACTCATAGTCCCTAAAGTTCAATGTGGAATCTGCTTTGCTTTTCAAGGCCAGCCGAAACATTTCAATGAGTCGAGATTGACGATCTTGCCATGTCTCCTTATCATCATTCCAGGTTAAGAATCCATTCCAATTCTTGCTAATCTCGCTACCAGGATTCTTGGCGAATAGTGGTTCCATAATTTCAGAGTATTTTTTAGCTAGGCGCTCGGCTTCGGGGTAGATGTACCGGTGTTTGAACTTTTCACTCGAGATCATATCATGACGAGCAGCCAAATCAAGATTTCTCATTGCTATAGGTCCCTCTGATAGTCAATTAGCAATATATTTTGGATCCAAAGTGGGGATATTAAACTCACCTGCAGCAGTCAACCTTTTTCGGAAACTCTTTAGATAGTCAGAGGAAGAGCCGTCGAGTTGCGGAAAATCGGACTCGAATACCCAAATTTTTAGGAAGCTTGCTGTCAAAGATCTCAACACAAAGAGTGTTTTCATCGATGAAAGGCTGACTCCAAGGTCTTCAGCTGTTTGTTGATGTGTTTCGTCCTGTCCGAAAGTATCAAAAATGATCTTTTCGAGCTCCTGGTACTGATCCAGCCCGGAAGGGACAGTTACTGGAACATATTCGAATGGTAGCTGATCAATCATACCAAATACCTCGACCATATTTTGAACATTCTCTCCTCCGAAGGTTTCGTCGGATGTGGCACCGAGCTGTGTGAACCTTGACAAGATCCTACGAGTCTTCAATTCCTGCCACAAGACTGCAATTTCTTTATCCTTTTTATCTAGAGCATGCTCGGGAGAGTCTCTTCCCAATATCCACAAATTTGACCTTAGACTCCGTGCATCCATTGATGCGACCTCTAGCCTCTCTTTCAATTCGATCACTTCCAAACTCTTTTCTTCAAGAGCCTCTCGCATACGTGAGAATTCCTCATTCGCTAAACCAAGCAATACAATGTCGTTTTGTAATCCATCGGCCGAATTATCGCAAATCTCGCTGCTTTTCGACAATGGCTGTCCTTCAATTTGCTTTTCATAAGGCGTTTCGATGTTGCATTCTTCACACAAGAAATCTATGTTTTTTGCTTCTTTGATTTCCACTCCAACACAAACGCAGTGCTGCCATACACTGCAGTTTTTACACTGAAACCAGTCGGTATACGCCTGATGATTCTTGCAGATGCATCGTGTTTTTTCGTTTGTCGTGTCGTCTTCAACGTAGGGAGCCGGTTCACTGAAGCTCAGACGTTTTTCACGAGATTCGGATACTGCTGGTGCGTTTTTATATGAACAACTGCCTTGCAAGCCCTTCTTCGTAAATGTAGAGCAAGCAGGATGATCGCCATTACATGCCACCTTTCTTCGTCGACAATAATCACATCTTTGTGATAGTCTTCTTCCATTATGAATAGAAGCTGGCGATTGAACACGAGCAGCAATTTGATCACTCTCGCTCGCGGTTTGTGTGTTTTCATCCTGGCTATCTTCGATGGTGTGAAAAGATTGATAGTAAGTACGCGAGAGAGGGTCAGGTGAATAAGTCAAATCAGGCTAATTTTTTCATACATCAGTATATATTCAAGCGACTAGTATGTAGGAATATTGGGGATATACTAACATTGACCTTTCTTTTCTTGGCTGCAGATTGAGATACTTTTGTGTCAAAACCGGGATCTCCGATCTTACGCTTGGCAGGCGCTTTGGGAAGAATTGGATTGTGAGTTTCCTTGGCCTGTAGCTCAGGTGAAAAGGTCGAATCGCGCTGTTTAGTTCAACCGTCAGTTTGTGTTTTTGCTTTTAAAAAAATCAGGGACAATAAGAATCGGATTCAGACGAACATTGAGTTTTCTTCTTTTCGCGGCGTGTTGAGTTTCTTCTGGAATCGAAATAGCATCTCTTTTCCTAAGCTTCATAGGAGTCCTGGGAAGAGTTGAGCCGAAAGTCTCTTCGCCCTGCACTTCAGGTGCTGGCTCTTGAGCATCAGCTTGAGCATTGTTACGCCCATGTTTTTTCAACTTCGAGCCACTATCGGTAGATCTTGACGGTTGCCTGCTTGCCCCAAGCTCAACTTCAAATTCTTCACAAGCAAGCGCGATTTGGCTCCTCAAAGCATCTGGAAGATTAACGAGGCAGATGCAACCTTTTTTTATTATGGTTCTGGATCGAGTACTGCTTTTATCGCGGATGCCCCATTTATCCAGTAAACCTAGCAGCTTTCGAGAGACTTGTTTACTAGTATAATCTACCTCGCACTTTTGTTTGAGGTGGGAAACTATAGTCTTGTCAAAATCGATATTCTCATGTTTGATTGCAATATCAGCCCAAGAGAGCAATTGGACAATATGACTCTCCAGCCATTTTGCGTTGATGTGTTTTGAGGCCATTTTCATTCGAGATGTTGAGAGATTTTGATGGTGGTTAGAATTGATTGATCGAGAATTCTTTGCGTGCGTAAAATCTTTGTGCGATTAAAGAATCGGACATCAACATAACATGAAGCGGCACGACTTTATCAAACTTCCAATCAAAAAGATATTGTCGCGAAATGAGTGAATGTGGACACGTGATAACGGGCTAGAGGTTCGGGTAGGAATTCATATACACTTCTCTGCATACCTAGTATATGTTTAATCAATCCCAGATTGACAACTTTAAATATTATATGAAAGTTCGGACATCGGGATCGAGGCTATACTGAAAATACAAACATACTTCGTTTCCAATAGCTCGACAGCTTTGATTGTCCTTCTTTACTAAAGTGCTACAAAGTTAGCACTCATAAAATCATTCAACCTCTTACGGAAACCCATATTTCAGGTTAGTTACATAATCATGAACACCTCTCCTGACTTCTCTCAATGTTCCATACGCTCAGAAATAATCAAACGTACCAAAATAATCTAGCTAATTCAAAAGTGAGGTCACTAGAGTCAGAAATGTTCTCACCACGTGCGTCAGAGGCTCCCAATCGCCAGAAGCAAGAGTCTCGTGAATCAACCTTCTTCGCAACGGAAGATGAAATGGCTGCTACTGACGGTGGTTCGCCAATGGAGATCGACAGTAGAAACGAGAACGAAGTTGATCGTCTGATCATTTCAACTGATTTCGGAACGACATTCAGTTGTGTGGCTTTTGCCAGCACAAAAAATGATATCGGAATAGTGAGGGGATATGCCACCGATCCAATGTCAATCCAGAAAAGGCCTCGTTTTGACGTGCCGACCGAGAGTTGGTACCCGACCAAAGTAAAGCTGGAAGAGCTAGCGGCAGAGAACAAACAAGACATCGACGAGCCAATGCTGAAATTTGACGACGATGATGACTCAGATGATGATGGTTTCAATGATGCTCAAGGCCAATCTGGCCTAAAGCCAAAGATCATGTATTGGGGCTACGAGGTGCAAGACAAACTGAGCGAGCCGGATTTGAATAAGAAACAATACAATTGTATCGCGCGGTCGAAACTGTTGTTGGACACCAGTTATGAGACAGAGAAGATCCGTGAGGAATTGAAACCAATCTTGAAGAATCTCAAAGCCAAAAAGTACATCAAAGCCAACGAGGATGTTATTACCCAATATCTCGAACAGCTCTTTCTCCATACGAAGGGATATCTAAAAGATATTCGGAGACTCAAAGATACAACAATCGTGGAACATGTGTTATGCGTACCTGTAATCTGGTCGCCAAGTGCATGCAGAAAAATGCAAAGCGCCATGGAAATCGCCATTCAGCGAGCAGACCTTGGTAGCATTAACAACCTTTTTCTTGTATCGGAACCTGAGGCAGCGGCAGCTTACGTGTTGAAATACAGCAAAAGTATTCGCGTGAGTAAAAATTCTTCATCTCAAGTTCTTCAACTGACTGTGTAAAGGGAGGAGAAACATTCATACTTTTAGATGCCGGTGGAGGAACAGTTGATGCTATCACATACACTGTTAGTGATAAGGAGCCTCTTATATTAAGAAGAGAGGAGGTAGCTGCGAAAGGTAATATAACATGCTTTTCCATCCAGTTCATCTACTGATCGTGCAAAGGCGGACTTTACGGCTCCAGCTACTTGAACGAAGCATTTAGAGAATATCTGTTTGGTCGTCTGGAGAGTGAAAAGTCCGACATAGAGATCAATGGGAGAACTATTCAAGGAGTTGTTGACCAGCAAACAATCAAATTCGAGAATTCATTGAAGAGAATTATGGATGTGACGAATCAGAATTTGGCACCGATTTATCTTCATATCGACGGCCTTCGCGAAAATCCAGAAAAGGGCTTTTCAGAAAATCGCATTAAAATCAAAAGGTAGATGATCTCTGCCATTTTGCTGGTCGTGCAACTAACACGATCTAGAAACGATTTCTGGAGAATGTTTGAAAGATGCCTCCGAGGCAATATGGATTTGATGCTCGACCAGATCAAGCTGTCAAGAGAAGCTGGACTCACTATAAAGGTATTGATAGAGGAAACTCCTAGTGGTTTGGAAAGAGCTAACGCGTGATGGCACAACCTAGAAAGTGGTATTGATTGGAGGATTTTCTAACAATCCATCTCTCAGAAAGACGTTGGAAAGACGACTAAGGAAATTAGAAAGAGACCCGGGAATTTCCATCATACTGGAAACCGTAAATGATCCAGAATACCTGTAAGACACCATCCTGAGTCAAATGTTTGACTGAGCTGATGAATTCGTAATAGAGAAACTGCGATGGCCAGCGGCGGAATCTTGCGAGTGTTAGACAAGGAAAACGATGAGCTCGAGAGAATTAGCTTGTGCAGCTACGGATTCTTCTTGCAGGAAGCACACGATCCCACAGGCATTCCAGAGCATAAGAGTGTCAAACCAATAATCGATTCTGGTGATGGCGTACCATATTTGGAGGTGTTGGATTGGGTAGTCAAGAAGGCGAGTTGATTATCTGATCCTTTTCTCAACCTCGCAGACTATAATACTGACGATCATCCAGGGAGAAATCATCCCGGCCGATAAAGAATATCGTATGGACGTACATGTTATCTTTCCCGCAACACGAAAGACCTTTATTTATGAACAAGAGTTATATGTCTCAGACACTAGCACCGAGCAACATTACAAATTCACACACCCTAAGAACAGAGGTATGTAGTTTCACAAATCAAAGCGTTTTGGCTTGACTAACGGTGTAAAGGAGCTCAAATAGTTGGAACCATTCATTTAGACTTCGGCGAATTGATCAGATCTGGAACTATCCAGGAGACAATAGAGCAGGAAGGTCGCAAACTATTGAGGTATTATAGAGTCGATTTCGAGCTTGTTATGAGAGTAAAGGGCCGAAATTTGGAGATAGAAGGTTGCATTTGGGGAGAAACATTTGGTGGTGAGGAAATCAGTATTGCAGCAGCCTTCGTCCCTGGTACAAAGTAGCCTTGGGTAGATTTGGTAAGGATAGATGATAGCAAGTTCATAAGCTCTCATTTCCTTACTGAGCTCGCTGGCAACGTTGACGTTCGATAGAGCTATCTTAGGGTGCGATTGAAAGTACACGTTTCAAAGGGACAAGTTCTGGGCGGCACGAGTCTGCCCCCGTATTCTGGAAGCTGTCTTCGTGGCAATTTGGGTTGACGCTTTTTTACTTCCCAAGCTAGATATCGCGTTAGTTAAATGAATGAACATGTATGACCATAGTTTTCTTTTTCACAAGGGCCTTCTTTCGATGAGCTTAATTTGCATGTTATTCAATCCTGCCCAGTCCAATGCACAGCATTCTCAGCCGCGTGAACATTCGGACTGAGAGTCGCAAAGACAAGGAAGCGATCAGCCACAAACAACAATTTGGGAGGTGTCCCGAAAAAAACGTGGAATGCGTGGTGGAGTGAGATACGTAGTGTGTTGGAAAGAAGTGAGGGTTGGCAGACTAACAAAATCATTTCATCATGACTAAGCAAAAACACTTGGCAAGACCCAGTCAAGCTCAATCCCTACCCATAAATCAACCACATCCTCTCGTGCCTCTCTGTGGAAGTCTACTTTATCACCCAACTTTTAATGACATCTTTTATCTTGACCACCATTTCTTATGTTCACCTATAACCCACAACGACTTCACAATATTCAACATACCTCGTGCTATCAGTTTGAGCTTTCAGCAGCCTCTCTTGATTATTTCTTTTCCGCACCTACCAATTTCTTATAAAAGAAAACCTCCGTCTTCAACTCTCCCGTTCGAGACCACACATCATACTCCGGTATTCTTCCACACTAGTTTCCCAATTAGTCGTGTCCAGTAACATCTTCATTCCATCAGGAAAACAAAATTAACTAACCTCTATGTACCCCATTCTTCTGTAAATGCTCTCCCCTGAACTTCCTACATCTGTATCTAGCATCTATTGGCATGTCAACAAACCGAACAAAGTGGAACGAAGCAAACCTATAACAGTAAAAACATACCAATAACCAAGCACCCATCTCCTCCGCAACCTTCTCTGTAGCCCTCATGATCCCCGTCCCCACGCCCCTTCCCCTAAACTCCGGATCTACCATGAATTTCTCCACGAATCCTCTATGAGGTCCAGTTTCACATGTTGGTGTGGAGAGCATACAGACTCCTGCTACCTGTACTCTCTCTCCTTCTTTAGGTTTAAGCATGACGAAAACAATATGCCGCGTTCCAGATTTTACTTCCGAGAAGCGATCTTGCCACCATGATTCTACTTTGGAGATTTTCTCCGGCGGAAAAGGAGGAAGGAAAGTGAGGATTGGATAAGGCGGAGATTCAACGCAGGTTTTGTGGAGATGAACGAAAGCGGGGAGGAGTGGCAGATGCTTCGCGGGGTCGAAGACGATGGGTTGGGATAGTTCCGGCGAAGAGGACATGGTGAGTATGGAGAGTAGGGAATCAACGGGACCGGAATCATTCACGATTTACTTCATTTATAGCATGAATTGTATTTGAGATTTTAACACACACCATAAGAGTCACACGGCGAACAATTGAATAGTTGGAGCTCGGAGTCCGGAATCGGATATCACAACGCCGTTTGCCATACATATCGTCGTGATTGGTTGCTGCCTTGTTTTGCGGGGTAAACGGTCAAGCTCTATCTGGAGATGGGCCTTGATAAGGAATATCCCGATGTATTGATGTCAAAGTTTGTGTCGTTCTGACGAGATACATAGAACTTCATGTTACCCCCCTATAACCATTAGACGAGGAGGGAAGGAGAGAATATTTCGATAGAAAGGTGGCGCGTCTTCCAACTCACTCAGCGATGAACCGGGTTTATACTTTTTGTGTCCAATACCAAGTCAAGCCGTGTAATCCCAATCGTCTGTCAAAACGCAGTGGCAAGGTTTTCGTCTTGGTGTAATTCTGTTCTACTTTGGGTTCGGGCAGTACAATTGCCTGCATTAATATTTGTCAGACAGAACAATATTCGGTAACGCCGATGTTCGCAAACCTCCGTATACGCAGATACGATATCCAGCTGTTGGGGAGATCTGACATTGGAAGAGCTTCCATACGGCGTGTAATACCATTTACAACTGTTAGAAAGGTATGGTGTTTAGGTAATCTAAAGCAAGACATGCCAACACAATATGTATTTACAAGGCGTAGAGTATGTAAATAAATCTTCGTATTCGCGGCTCTCGCGATACTCCAACCATTCTTTGCGGGTTTTGTATGCCGGCAACAGCGATGCATGAAAACGGAGCCACACACGTGCCACACTTGAACATTAGCTTCGAAAATTGAAGCTATTTACGTGAAAATCTTGTTAGTATCGGTGGTACCTATTGACTTGTCAAGGTCTTTTGATAGTTTGCGTTATAGTGTGATAGTCTTATTCCTGGCGCTATATTGTAGAATTTTCACATTGAGATATATGAAAGATTCCAGGCACACACGACTCACATACGAAAAGCATCGTCATCGCCGAAGAGGATGGAATCGAATTGTTGGCTCTCTGACATGGATTAAATCCATCCGCATCTGCCGACTATGATGTACAACATACGTCGGGATGTTAACATTTTCCAATGTTCATCCAATCCTTTCCCCTCATTCAATAATAGAAAAGATCCGTATCCGTGCCCCTGGTGATGATCGCATATAGGAACAGAGACATAATTTTTTTTCTTAATAGGCACAGTATCTGCGGTCGTGGCTGAAAATGGCTGAGGATTATCCGATGAAGGGGTGCTATTGGACCAAAAAAGTCTAAGCGAGCTTGGCATAACATCATCTTCCCGATCTTCCAATTATTTTCCCTTTGCACTTTTTCAATCTTTTCCGAATATGTGGAGTTGGGTTCACAGCCTTTTCAGGGTTCTCTCTCGTACCTGAGAACTAATGTATTCAATATATTTAAACTTATGCCTGTGATGATTTTGAGTGGACAATGATGTTGATCGTCGAGAACTAGGAAAGAACACTGGGGCGATGACCAGCCACCAACACGATTAATGGTAGTACCATTACCATTTGCCCGCCTTTTCCAAGATATTGACCGTATGATGTACAAGATCATTGTGGGGTGATTGGGAATTCGAGATAATATAAAAGTATCGAAGAAGCTCTCCATTTGAGTTATCATACAAGCCACTTCAATTCATCATTCACCATCAAAGCGAAGTTCATTGCAAAGCAACTTATCATCCTTTACTATCAAGGCAGTGTCTACATCAAAGCCTCAAAAGAAGTAACTAGAATCAGCTATACCATAAACTTTAGTTACATAAGTTTCACACATATCCTTTCATACTTTACCAAAATCACATACCACATACACACAAACAAACGCACACCAAAATGTTATTCTCAACCACCAATATCTTGAGCACCCTTGCTCTCCTCACCTCCGTCACCTCCGCCGCTCCCACCAAACGACAAACCTCTACCCCACCCAAATCTACATCCAACCACTTCACACTGGTGGCAAACGTTACCTCAGGCGATCTCGCCATCAACAACTTCGTTCTCGAATCGTATCACACCGGAGCCGGAACTGCATATGCTGTACTTGCCGAAGACAACACCGAAGCCAATCCCCGCATTTTCTACATCAACGGCACCGCCACCGATGTTCGCTTCGGCAATTCCTCCACACTTTCCGATGCCGGCAGCGGGGCCAACACTTTCCCCGAATCCCTTACCATCACACCTTCGGATCCCGCATCTTCTTCTTCCGGTCATTCGACGGTGGAGATTAACGCCGGAGCTGGTCAACCTTATGTAGGACTTACTGCATCTCCAACCCAAACCACTCAACTTCATGGATACCAGGGAGAAACTTTCTACGCTTGTAACACTACGCTTCTATACGGCCCTGCTATTCAACTCTTCTACAGAGGATATAGCGAAGAGACCCCAGCTGGATGTTCCGACGTTGCATTGTTGCCCCAATGTAGTGAGGGCAGTGGATCAGAAGATGCTTCTGCGGCAACGGTTAGCTGTTACGACAATGTAGCTGCTATTGACTGGAGTGTCTACAGCGCATGAGAAATGGGGACTAGTCGTTATGAGAGAAGATGAGACAAACATATGATTTATGAGCGGCATGTATGGTAATGAGCATTTAATGGGCGTCTGGAAAAGGTTACAGGGAGTTTATGATACCACACCACTATCGGGTACAATCGATGAATAGATTACATAATGAATGAAAGAATTAATGAATGTTAAGGAATTTTACACTTATACTTGACTTTCCATCTCACTCTTTGGTTTCAGTGATTTTCAAGTCGATGTTTGAAAAAAAAAAAAAAAAAAGTATCTGTATATGTCCATGTAAATCAATTACGGCCTCTTTACTAGTAAAACTTAATAGCCTTATGGAAGATCAATGAGCTAAATTAATGTACACCGACCAAAGAAACTTCGAGATAAGTCGGTGTGAAATCAATGGATCAATATGAAGAAACATTCCCGTAAATGAAAATTGTTACGAGACCCTATGGAAAAAACAAAAACGAAGATAAAAGGGGTATCTATCCTATAACTCCCACCCATTCCGGGACTCCTTGATATTTGGTATGCCAATCCCAGATGACATCTTCACCTCTGACTCGGACATACAATCCCAGATCATTCATCCTCTTCGTGTCCCTCCAAGGTCATATCCAAATCCATCCCCTCATCCCCATCATCCCACTCGACTCCAATCTTCCCGAATAAACTTCTAGCCCTCCTCCTCTCATCCTCCCTCTTCTCCATTCCCCTTCTAACCTCCGCCTCTCTTTGTCGTCCCAGAAATCTCCTATCAGCCTCCATGGCTCCACCTCTCATTTTACCCAACCATTCCTCATCACCTTCCCATTTCTCTGGTACACATAAATTTCCAATGTATAGAGCTACCATTCCTCTTAGACGGAGCAGGACTTTAGAATCAGAGTATGGAGGCGTCATCATTAATTCATCCATTCTTTGAGCTACCATTTCCGTGGCTACTAATGCGGCTCGTCGAACTTCATCTCTTTCTTCCCAGCGTTTTTCCTTTCGTCGCTTGTGGAGACGGTCTTGGCGACGTTGATGGGCTAAGAATGCTTTATCCCCTGGATACCCTTCTTCATCGTTATCATCTAAATCTTCATCGTCGCTGATGTCACTATCACTTATATCCCCATCTTCGTCCTTCTCCGCTTGCTTAGCAATCTTTCGTAAACCATCTTTATGCTCAAATTGTATTCCATAGATTTCACACCCAAGCATCGCAGGCCAGAAATCGAGTGCAGTGACTGAACCATGGAATTGCCGTTTGTAAGGATATTGAAGAATAAGACGTTCGTAATAATCTTTCACTTTGAGGAGTCCTTCAGCTGTACCATACCTCTTCCCTTCGCCTCCCTTGTCTTCCCCCTTTACGTCTTCCTCTCCTTCTTTTGGTTCTCCGTCATTATTGTCATTCTCATCATCACCACTCCCTACTCCAGTATCCTCTTCCCACCATTCTTTTCTCTGTTTATTCGTCACACCTCTCATCAGTAACTCAGCTCCGATCCCCCAAAACCCCGTCTTCCTAATTTCTATTCCCTTCCCCGCAATCTGCACCCGTAAAAGTAAACTCCAAGCCCGTCCTGCCCTCTCCATATCCCCCTCCTCCAAATTCCTCATCATAATCGCAACCAATACACTTAAATGTTGAATCTTCAAATTCGACCTCCCAGTCTTCTTTTCTTCCTTTCTACGTCTTTCCCTCTCTCTTCGACTTTTCGCAGATTCTTCTTCGGAATCTTCGTCTTCATTGTCTCGAGACTTGACAACCGAGTCGCGATCTTCGGAAATTACAGAATATCTAGAAGGTAAACCCCGATGCGGCCAATTTTTAACTCCAATTTTTGATGGTAATTCTTTATCGAGTCCCAAGCCAGCTAATCGATATTGCATCACCTCTGCCGGCGTTAAACTCAATGGATTTGTGTTTTCGGCAGAAGGATATGATGGCCCTCCATCATCTATTTCCTTTCCTTTTCCTGAATTGGTATTTGTGTTTGCAATAAAATCATTATTGTACTCGTCATTTCCATCGCTATCGCTATCGCGTCGTTTTCGTTTTTGGGATCGTATAGAGAGAGGTGCAAAGTGGACTTGAGGAGTGGTGGCGGATGTTTGAGATGTATCAGATATGGGAAGGGTGAAGAGTGGCATGTTATATACCACATATGAGAAATGAAATAGTGAGTCTCGAGGTAATTGAGTTCTAGATGAGGTAGAGGTTTGAATTAGTAAAAGTTGATGAGGCTATTATTCAGCCTTGGTGTGAAAAAGGTGTGGCTTGATTGATGTGTGGCTGCTGTGGCTGTTGTGGCTTTGCCAAAGGGTGCAGTACAGTCAGTCAGCGTTCAGTTATCAAGATATACAACACAAATCATAACACCTCATATTCCAACTCCTTCCTCTTAACGATTGACCTAAGATAGGGATCCACTATGTTTTGGTATATTGAATATATTCAAGCATTAAAGATATCTAAATATCGAAATCGCTATGGGCGATTGCAGCATGGCTTCCGTAACAAAGCGACCCTCATATTCACCTGCTTCCAATGCTCAGAGTTGCTTCCCCTGATGCGATTGAAAAGCTTTACGTGCTCTTTATACACAATTATCAATCCTTCATTGCGCTGTATCTTCCACAAGAGGTAACCCTTTTCACTGCATATTGTGGCTGTTACATGGTCAAAGAAACTGGAATTTATGTCTATGAAGTCAAAGTTGACACGGGTATCATATCTAAAGAGGCCCCGAATCGAACCATTTTCCTCGACTCTAATTGTCAGAATTTTAAGATTTGGATATGCAGTCTCTATACATTCGATTGCGTCCATTTAATCGTGACCCCCTAGCTTTTCATCATTGTTTTCGCTATGATAGAAACATTCCCCATCCAGCGACAGACGCTTTACTGGAGCAAGGCCCCATATTTCACGTCCCCAAGTGTCTCTCGCCTCTAACCATAGCTTTCTATCTACGATATCTTTGTCTGGGTTGAAAGTTAGAAGAGAGAATGCGGTAATGTTTACAGGGTCTGGCGTCGTCATCCCATCATTCATTGATTGGAATACAAAAGTATAACATTCTTGGATAACTCGATGTGATTCTCTGTAAGTTAGTTGGAGGGAGGTCTTAGAATTAAACGCTCTAAGTGATGTTGGAAGGTGAAATTGTCTATTTCACCCAATCGTCTTTAAAGACATGGCGACCTTTCGGAAGTGCAGCCTTCCATATGATTCGACGAATTTCAAACGGTAGACTTGCGAACTTGAACAATTTGTTATTCGGATCCTGTGGTGAATCTTGTTGAGCTATTCCTGGTCCAGAGGGACTGGATTTGGGGGATGAGGCCAAATTCTTTCGAAGAGGTTGATAGTGTGTGGACCGAGTAAAAACGTCAATTGACCTTTTCTCGTCTGCCTTTGGACTTTCAGCAATGTTCTCTAAGATCTCAGTTTCCTACGGCCTAATATCACACGCCGGAAAATAAAGTTGGGTACCCTTGGAAGATTTTTCTTGCTTCAGAAAGAGTATTCGGCACGGTAAGCAATTTTCTTCTCGCGAATCAGGCCATTTCCTTCATGTCATTCACTTTATTCATATTTCTTCCATTGGCCACCAATCTTTTGTGCTGCTCCATCATTTTCTGAGCCAGAGCATACATCTTCTTAGGGCGAGCGCCACGTGAGTGTCGTTGAGATCTCAAGATGGATTTCTTTCTTACATGGTAACCTATCAATGGGCCGATCCCCTCAATTTTATGAACAATTCTTCTCTCGCGCTTACAAGAAATCTTAACCTGTATAGTCGTCACCCAATCTTGAGCACAAGTGGCTATATCTTTAGCATGGACTGTGTCGACCATTTATTAGCAAGGACTAGAATTAGTACATAATTATGCAAAGGAAGTTCTTTGGACCCCTCCTGGTTGGAAAAACTTTTTATGACCCTTGCAAATAACCATCGAATACCGACCTATCCCTGTCCCAAGTCCCGACGAGCTCCTCATTCGCAGTCATGCAATGGCTGCCAATTCAGTCGATTGGAAAACCCAAGCCTTTAATCTCTTCATCGATTCCTATCCCAACATCCTCGGCAGTGACGTATTCGGCATTATCGAATCTATCGGCTCCTCAATCATGAGATTTAAAATCGGAGAAGAGTCACTGCATTCGCAGTAGTTTTTTACAAGGGAAAATAGATCACAGGGCTTGGCAATCATATACTATTCTTAAAGGAATGGCAGCGACGAAGATTCCGGATAATTTGAGTTTCGTGGATGGGAGTACTTTTCCCATAGCTATGGCTACTGATGGTGCGAGGTTCTACTTGGTACTGGACTTTCCGAGAATGCTTGGAAAAAGGGAGAAGAGAAACGAAGGAATGTTGGTTTTGGGAGGCGCGTTGTCTGTAGAGACTGCCATTGTACAACTTGGTAATCTGACGGAATACAAAGTCTTCACGACGGCTAGTGAGAAACATCACGAGTAACTTAGATCGATTGGTGCAACTGCTTCTTTCGACTATAGGGATCCGGAAGTTGTGAGAAATATTATAGAGGAAGTCAGCGTTTCGGATGTGGATCTCACACTCAGATTTGACGTAATCACAGAGAATGATACTCCTCAGTTCTCGGCTAATGTTTTATCGGCTACGGGGTATGGTGATGGCAAGCTCATCTTGACTCTTCCGTGGCCAGAAAATATGCAAATCCCGAAGGTATGGAAGTTTTTAAGGAGGTGGCCACTCATCCTGTTACCGATGGCCAAGATGTGAGCGCATAGGTTTTCAATGGTTTCTTGAAAGATGCTTTCGAGAAGAAATATATAATAGCTGCTCTACCGGTAGAGATTGTAGAAGGAAGTACTGCAAGTGCGCAAAAGGCTTTTGATATGAAAGAGGGTGCCAGTGGAAAGGAGCTTTTTGTGATGGTTGAGTAGGCTTGGAAGAGTTTTTTTTTTTTTGATTGGGAGGAGTGGTGAGGGAGTCTCCTGGGTACGGCGGGGGTACTTGATGCAGTCTCTAAATTCTGCAATAACTAGAACTTGATTGTTATGCTTGACGTGTTTCATCAGGGTCTATGCGGTTTCGGTATCCCTTTACATTTCTTTTTCTGTCTATGTTTCATGTTTTTTTGTTTACGTTAGCGAAACTTTCTGCCACGCATGACTACATATCAACTTATTCATGATCTCCTTCACCCTCTTAAAGCAATGACCAGCAAACACCTCACCGAGTTGTACAAATAGCGGTGTACCCACTGATTTACCTCTTACTACCCCACTTCATTATTAGCGTCATCTAGTTGCAGCTGCCAGCCGTGCCAGCGAATAGTAGAAACAATATTGGCCTTCTAGGGCTATACATTTTCTTTACTTGAAAGTATTCCAAAGAAATTGTGGAAGATTATTGGTTCAATTAAGCAGAGTAAATAGAAGTAAACAATGTTTAGATATGCAACAAAAAAGCTCAGATATTGTGAGCATTATAGTAAGGGATTGAAGTTTCGCAATCAAGACTGATTGGTGGATTGGGTGAAAGTAAACAATTGTTAGATGTGCAACATAAGAGATGGAGAGAAATGGTAGGTGCATGCATGATTTCCGGGGCGGACACTGACCCGCCATAATGGTGTGGACGATCTGAACCCCTGATCTACTCTAGGATTCGCATGTTCTATAGTGATGTTTCGAAATTCGAAGTCAGATGTTCTGTTACGCGGGGAGGAAAAAGGAAATGTTTGCATTCTGCCAATTCTGCTCGGTGTCTATTGAAGATACTCCCATACTCGGTCAATTGATTCATGTTCAGGACTGCTTTATTCGATCCTCTTTCTTCTTAGCTTCATTGGACTGAATGATGAAGACTTCTGCATCACATGAGTGTACTGTATAGTAATGATCTCTCGATTGAAATGATCATCTACCTTGGCTAGTTCTAAATAGAATATCGATGACAAATCCTGACTATCCAAATATCGTCATTGCCAGTGCTGATAGCCAAGATTGGTCTTGACTCTAGACACTTGGTCTTTGATATTGATAACTGGTAGAGGTATAATTAGCGGTGTTTGTACGATGAAAGAAGTAAATAGAGAGTTTCTATATTGCGAAGAATGCCAATACTTAGCTCGAATTGGTTAAGTATGAGGATTCCAAGAGAGGCTTGGATTTGGGCTTTTTGAGTTTGATGTGCAGATGGCTATTCTGTGGGATTTGCATGGCTGCATGTTGAGGTTATAATCTGTTTGGCGGCTTAATCAACTGAAGTATTAATGTTGTGCACATTTAGCTTTGCCAAGACTTCGGCACCCAAAGGGGCTGTACAGTGAATATGTGAGGGTTTTCAGCCATGTAACGGAAGTTTAGACTCATCTGAGCAAACTTGGAAGACCCTTACTTGGGTGCTTGATAAACCAGGCTTTCTAGATGTTCAATTTGGCTCAAGCTGTATTGCTCATGACTAAACGCTCGCTCAGAAATGGCACCTAACCGAAGTATTTTCCCGAGTTTATGGTGGCGGCAATATAGCAATTGAGTATGCGTAGCAGTTGAACCTTTTGGTGATTATAGTAAAGATCCTTCGCGTTTAGACGACTGAGTTTTTGTCGTTAGGTATCCTTTCAGTCTCTCTGACCCATTCCTGGATTTCCCTGTTTAATACACTTGTCTCTCAAGTGTCCAAATCTCTAACCTGTAAACACAGCGCGACTAAACTCATTATCTATTTGGAAAAGGAACTTTATTGATGTGAAAGATTTAGCGCAAAATGGAAAGTCTAAGGGGACTGTTTTCTTGTGCATATGAAGAGATCTGAAAACATCTCGGTAAGAAAAGTGATATGATATCTATACCATGTTGAACCAACAAGTTGAAGTTGCTCAATATCGTATCGATCATAGAAACCTGGAATCCTTGACATTATGGATGAGAGGCAGCTTTCTGCTCCTAGTAGTGACGGCGCTCATAGTTATCCTTAGAAAACTTTGTGTTTGGCGTCCGTTACATTTGTCTACTCCAATAATCGAATTTCGTAGTGAATCCCCGTCGATTGACATATCATGGCCAGTCTTAGCTGAACGACGGCTTTGTGAGGGTATGACAAGTGACAGTCTAGAATTCAGTTATCTTCTGGCTAAATGTGAACTTCCTTTTGGTCAACCCGAGAAGCAATCAACGCGGGAATAATTCCAGTCTTGGAGAAAAGTAGGAAATAGAGATATTTCCTTAGTTCATTGAAGTTCTAGCTCTTGTAACTCTCATAACCTTCTATCATGGGAAACGAGACTGAGTTGGCCGAGTATCGACGCAGCATGTGTTTCGACAAATAGAATTTTAGATCATGATTCTATCCTTTTATTGTCCTCGTTCCCGGAAATGAAGATGCTTAATAGATGCCTGGTTACTAGCCAGCTAATCTCAAATCTCTGGTACACATAATCAGCTGTTTTGAGGTTTACGGACAGCGGTTCACAGTCGCTCACTTGTGGCCGGCCTCTCGAGAATGTTACATCTAGTAATGCGGCTTAATCAAATATGATAATTCAAAGCGCAAATGGAATCAGGAATAAATGAAACCACCTCACGTGGGCGTGATATTGATGACAGCCAGGCTCGATGTGTAGAGGCAAAGCAAAGTCTTTCGAATGCGCGAGAAATGCATTCAACATCACGATGGAAATGGGAACTCATATATAAGTATGTCATAAAACATGAGATTCTATACTATCTAAAGTTACTACTATAAGAAATTTTCTAAAAGAACAAGAGCGATTTGTTTATCCGCTTGAATGCCCCCAAACAAAGTACGCCGTATACGTGCAAACGCGTTGAATCATGAAAGATTATAGATCATATGCAAGTGAAAAAATTAACTCCCCCCCAGCCAGTACCCAAACCCCAAAATAATACCATTAATCATAAGGAAAAACATGAAATCTAAATGCAATTGTGCCATGATATAAAAGTTGATTTTATAATTTGAGAGCTTGCTTCATAAGCTTGGCCAAGTCATTTGTCTGTGATGAATTAGTCAGCAAATTACCCCACATACATTGAACTTCAGAGAATTGTTAACTTACGATTGGATCTCTCATCATCGTGAAATGATTTCCAGCTGTGCTCATGCATTTCATGTTTCCTTCTCCAACTAACTTCTCCCACCCATTGTGTCCGAGATCCTTACGATCATGAGTCAACCAGTCCATGGAGTTGGGCATCCTCACTTTGGGATCCCACTCTGGCTTAATGTCATCTTCCTTGTGGACAATACCATCACGAGCCCAGATGGCAACGGTTTTTGGCATGTTGACAGTGTTGATGGATGGTAGAGATCCCAAGTGATCAGAGTAGGCAGTGAGTTCGCGTACAGTGGAGAAAAAATGGGGAAGGAGCCATTTTGGCAATGACTCCAGTCCACCATCACCAAGAAGGCCAACCTTGGCACAATATTGATGGAAGGAAGCTGGTAGGGCTTCGAGTCCAATAGGGAATGGTGAATCGATCAAGACAAGTTTCTCGACCTTCTCACCCTTTGCAATCAACTGGCGGGTACATTCGTACGCAAGTACACCTCCGGCAGACCAACCTCCAAGGAGATATGGTCCATGTGGTTGACGACGTTGAATTTCGGCAAGGTAGATCTGAGTGACTGCTGGAACACCGATATTGAAATCTGTAGGGTCTTTCATGAAAGGGCAATTGAGACCAAACACGGCTAGATCTTGGTCAATTTGAGGAAGTGGGGCATACGAAGAAGCGACACCGGAGCCATCTGGAAGAAGGAAAAGTGTGCGGGTTGCAGTCTTTGGGTTACCTTGCAAAAGGATAGACTTTGATGGTGGGTATTGAGACACATTGATGGGTTTGGCGACCTGAGTTGGAGCAACTGGTTTTACGGATGCGGAAGCCACCTTGGTAATCTTGGTTGTCTTCTTAATCTCAACGACCTTTGGCTTGGTTGCTCTTAGACCCAAAGTTGTTTCAATCTTTTCTATGCTGGTGTTCTCGACCAACAACTCTGAACTCAGATTCAGGCCAGTCTTCTCTCTGAGCGCACCCAAGATGCTCAAGCTCATGAGAGAATCCATACCCATGGTAGCTAGGTCTGTGTTATCAGTTATCTCCTCCATTTCAACGCCCATCTCCTCAGCAATGGTGGATCTTATGATTTGAATGATCTCTGCATTCTCGCCGGCATCCTCGACGGGAGAGCTTTCAGGATCACTTTCAACTAGATCAAACCCGTCATCCCCACTTTCGCTCGAGTCGCTGGAGATCATTTCCGGGGTAGACATTCCAGAGCTTTCAGCACTATTATCGTCTTCGAATCTAGTCATGTAAGCCTTGAGATGATCTACAGTAGGCTCATGTTCAAAGACACTACTCTGGAAGTCAATCTCAAGATCCTCGCGGAATCGGCCAGAAATGCTCAAGCCAAGAAGGGAATCGACGCCCATATCAGAGAATCTCATTGGGCCTGCTAACTCAGCGACATCGCATCCGATTTCCTCAGCCATGATTGCCAATGCTTTGGAGAAGATACCCTTTGAAACTGGTTTGCTGACAACTTTGAGATTAGGCTTGGAGACGGATTTGGATGATTTGGATGCAATGGCTTTGGTTGGAGCTGGAACTGCTTTTGCACCGGCACGAGCTGGAATAGCTTTTGGTGCAAGTAGGGTCTGAAGGAGGGTGCGGGGCACGCGTTGGAATTTGATACCACCAACAACTGCGATGATTTCATCCCCTTCAAACACGTATACATCACCAGCAACCATCTCACCACCACCTGGTACCTTCTGCATCTTGATGTAAGATCTGTACTCTTTGTCGGCCGACATGGTCTTGGCGAATCTCATCGACTCCCATCCGTGGGAAATATAGACATGCTTGGTGGAATCAACAGCATCGTTGGCATTCATGATGAATCCGGAAATGTGGCAAACACTGTCGATCCAGTATGGACTCATGAAGAACTTCCCATCATTATCTGATGTCTGGAATTGTACTTTGGCAGTTGCCTCACACTGTTCACTCCACAGATATACTTCATCCATTCCGCGATATTGTTGAGCATAGTCGACGAGGGCGCCAAACAATTTGTAAGCCATTCCTCTTTGAACCTTGTGAACTTCTTTGTGGTTCATCAAATTATCAATTCGGCCTTGGACAAGGAACTTGCGACGGTCCCAATCTTTCAACCATGATGATGAATCCTCAAGAGTCACTTCACACTTGGTTTGTTCAACTGGCTTTCCGTCTGCTCCGAATGTGCGGAAGTTGACGGTTCCGCGTCGATGAGTAAGATCAAGCTTAGTCTCAATTTGAAGAATATGAGTTTTGGCGTTCTTATCTAGAACCAATGGCTTATGGGTTTCCATGCTTCCAACATTGAAACCAACAGATTTAGCATCTGGCTGAGCGAGCTTAAGTGCATAATCGCAAATGGTCAAAGCCATATCACCGTAGATGGATGATGGGAAGAGTGGTTGCCCATGAACCAAGTGACCAGAAATGGCAGCTCGTAGCTTTGGTTCCATAAGGTCAGACTCAGCAATGACATTGACGTTATCCTCATCAACAACTTCGGAGAGGATCTTTTGCACAGTAGTTGTCGAGAAGGTTGGTTTTACTTCTGCAGCCGCGATCATTTGCGTATCGCCTTTAGTAAGACACCAGTTTCCGCGATAATCGATCCAATAAACCTTTTCATCGTAAGAATAGGAAGGCAAATCGAGGACCTCATGGGCGCCCCTGAAATTGGCATGATACTCGTTCCAATTGAAGTCGAGACCAGCGTTGAAAAGAGTTGCCAAACTAGTAGCGGTCGTTGTCCATGCGTCGGCATTTCTGCTTAGTGATGGCACAGTGATGGCACTAGTGCCTATGATTGCTTTCACCATGTTGGAGCAGATTGGGTGTGGGCCAATTTCAACAAACAAGGTCTTTTCATCAATAATTCCATTGTTCAAAGCAGAACTGACACCCCCTAAGAAATCAACACTTTCTCTGCAATGTCTAGCAAGATACTCTGGACCGAAGACACCCGAATCCTCTACAACGTTACCAAGAAGTGTTGACATGACTGGGATTCTTGGCTGATGGAAAACAGCTGGTTTCGCAGATTGGATGAAAGAGTCTAGAATGGGCTCGACTTGAGCGGAGTGGAAGGCATACGGAACATTGAGCATGGTGTTCTTGAAGCCTTGTGAGCTCAAGACCTCCTTAAGACGGTTCATGTTCTCAACAGTACCCGAGAACACTGTCTCCTCAGGGCCGTTGATGCAGGCCTTCTCACACTCAATATCTGACAAGTAAGGCTCGACTGCAGCAAAGCCTGCCCGAACTGCTAACATGCCATGGCTACCGGCAGTACACTTTGAAACCAACAGCTGAGCACGATTACCGACTAAAGCAATAGCGTCATGTGTGGAGATCACACCAGCAACCTGAAGAGCTGCATACTCTCCAAGGGAGTGGCCAACAACGGCGGATGGCTCGATTCCCCATGATTGCCAAAGTGCTGCGACGGCTATTTCTACACAAAGAATGGCCAATTGAGTCATGACAGGGGAGGCAACGCTAAGGTCAGTGATGCTTCCATCGATGAGGCCAATGAAAGATGGGAAACCTTGAGCTTGGGCCATTTGATCAAAATCCTCGATATCATTGCGGAATTGCTCCACATCGTGGAAGAAGGCCTTAGCCATTCCAAGATAGTGTGATCCTTGGCCGGTGAAAACAAAAGCCACTCTTGGCTTAACATTCGATACTGGAGCGTGAGGACCCTCTGTGTAAGCGCTTAAAGCATTTTGAACGCTTTGCAAATCCTTGGCATCAACTGCGATACGATATTGGTAGTGGTAACGGCGAGCAGATGTGGTATATGCAAGACTTGGCAGGCACGAGCTAGGTTGATCTCTTGACCAGTTGAGGATCTTTTGAACATTGTTTCTGAATGATGCAAGAGATTTTGCTGTCACAACGACAACCTGTGATGTTCTTGGGTCACAACCGTCAAGCTGTCTAATTGGTGCATCCTCGAGCAAAGTAGCGGTGTTACCACCTGCGGCACTGAAGTTGTTCATGAAGACATATCGCTTCCCATTTGTAGGTCTTGGGAATGGTGTTGGTTTGAAAGCCATGTTGAGATTTCTATCTTTCAAGTCCTTGGGGAACGTCTGGTTGATTTTCGTCTTGATTCCGCAATGTGGTGGGATCATACTTTTCTTGAGCATCATCATGATTTTTACCAAAGCAGTTGCACCTGAAACAGCTTCTCCATGTCCGACGTTGGACTTGACTGAGCCTACAAACAATGGCTGATCAAGACGACGGCGTAAGTTGCTCGATGGTGCAAAAATGGAAGAAACACTATCCATCTCTACGCCATCTCCTGCTTGAGTTCCTGTTCCGTGCATTTCTACGTACTTGACGTCTCGAATATCTACTCTAGCTTCGTCCATAACTTTCTGGAACAAAAACTTTTGGGCACCTGCATGAGGGTGGGTGATGGAAACGGCTTCCGCACTGTGATTTGTTGCGATACCAGCAATGACACCAAGAATTGGATCCTGGTCGGCCACCGCATCGTCAAGTCGCTTCAAAATAAGAGTGACAACACCATCACCACGGCAATAACCATCAGCGCCGTCATCATAGGTCTTACAAGACCCAGTCTTTGACAAAAATTGGCCCTTCGACAAACCAGAGAATATGTCTGGATTTGTCATGACATTCATACCACCAGCGAATACAGTATCGCAATCACCAGCACGTAATGAGGTGACTGCAAGATTTATAGCCGCCATACTACTCGAGCAAGCAGTATCCACGCTGTATGATGGACCACTGAAGCCGAAGTGGTAGTTAATTCTACCGGGTCCAAAAGCTCGAACGCCACCAGTGATAAAGTATGTGTCAATATCTTGAGCGGCGTTGATCTCACGCCAATCATCGGAAGTTTGACCATAGAAGGTACCAACTCTATGTGCTTGGGTGGAAGGAGTTCTATCTCTGACGAATCCAGACATTTCCATCGCCTCATAGGCAGTGGAGATAGCCAGGCGCTGCATCGGATCAGTTTGCATAGCTTCTCGTGGTGACATGTTGAAGAATCGAGGATCGAATTTTCCAGGCTCGTCGATGAAACAACCAAATGGAGAATGAGACTTGTTCTTTCCTTTTCCTGAGGGGTCACAGTGTAGTTTGGCGTCGAATCGATTGGAAGGAATTTCTCTGTGGACGTCAAGACCCTGCTCAAGAAGCGCCCAGAATGCTTCATGGTCAGCCGAATTGGGGAATCGACCTGACATTCCCACGATGGCAATCTTGGACTCAGACATTCTACCAACCATTCCTCTTGGAATGGTGTTTTGCATGGAGTAAGAAATGTGGTCTTCCATCGAGAGCTTGAAGCTACCGGCATTCTTGAGCCCTGAGACGAGACTATTTCCGAGAGCGGTTGGTCCCATGGCAAGAACTCTGACTTCGGTTTGTTCAGACCCTCGAACATCTGCAACAGCTAGTTTCACCAATCGGTCCCATTTCACCTGCTCTGCCAAAATTTCCATAATGGAATTTCTGAACAGGTCGACTGTTGGTATACTTTCCTTGTGTGCAGGTGTTCCAACAAGGGGCAAGACTGAGGAATACTTGCTCAAGCTTTCCACAATTGATGGTGACAAGATTCTCTCGATGTCTTGTGGATTATAAAGATGGGCAGCATGATATGGCCCTCGAATGCTGATTTCGCGTCGTTGAAGATTTTGGAATGCATCACAGTTCTCGAAGAACTGAGCTCGAAGGGTAGGTGTTCCACTGATTGTGACTGAGGTTGTACCAATGGCGCTGATGTACAATCTCGTTGATTGGACGAGTCCTCTTGACTCATTAAACTCCGCCAAAGCATGCTCTGCTGTCTCTGGGCTTATGCCCATTACGATTGTTGACCAAGTCTTTTGTCTATCACTCGCGGTTTCCAATTGGTTTCCAACTGCTGCAACTCTTGATCCCAGCCTGAAGGCAATACGTACTGCTTGTACAGCTAGGGGAATAAGAGATGTGAGCGACTTGGATGATGCAACTGCGGATGCGGCAAGCAGCCCAGTGCACACTGCAAGTACTTCGGTATTAGAGGGCTCTAAGTATGCAAGTGGGTTCTCCTCGAAGAATCTAGGAAAAACATGTCAGCCCAAATATCCTTGGTAAATCGCCTCTACAAACTTCTACACATACCCAATAAAATGTGTTAATTGAGCCAAACAAGTAATGGCGCTTTCGACTGCCAAATCCGGGTGGTCGGCCTCGAAATATCGCTCAGTGAACTCGGAAACGCTTGAGAAAACAGCAACATGTTGTCGGGCAGTCGATGGAAGTGATGAAAGTTCATCTTGAAGGGCGGCATGGGCCTGTTCTAAAAAGGTGCTGAGGATAGGGCAGTTCTTGCGACGAAGTGCTTTCTTGAGGAATGACTGGCAGTCTGCAGTTTGATCTCCGAATAATATAACATCCATCTTGAAAAAATTATGCGACCCGCGCTATTACTATGGAGTGCTTGGAGTCGTGGAAGTATTGCAAAAGATTAATAGATTGGAATGAAGAACGAATGCTGGATGGAAAGTCAGGAGAACGAAAGTGCGATGTCTAACTTCACAAGTACTTGACGGTATACATATATACAAGTTGAGATCTTCACATGGTCATAGATACTTTCTCGGAAGTCATGTATTTCTAACACTACATCTTGTTTCAACTGCACCTACCTTATCCACATGGTAGACGTTCATGATAGTGCACCAACCCCGTCAACTCTTTGGGAATATCACATCAACATTCTGGGCGCTCAAGCTCTTGGGCGACGCTAATTCCTCGTAATCAAAAGAGGTATTAATCTTGGCGATCAAAATCTCAATCCTAAATTGACGTGCCGGGCAAAAGTCAGGTATACATGAGACTATCGAAAGATGACTTGAAACACGGAAAAGTGTGGTCGAACTTCGACGCCCTTGATCGCTTGCGAGAAGCATTGTAGAGAGAATGATGTTTGCACTGACAAACCTTGCTAGATACTATGACTTCGCTAGCTCATTCTTGAAGAGGCTTAAACGTTGTAAAGAAGTGGGGATTGATTAGGTAGGTATCTTATCAAAGAGTTGCAAGTGTCATTCTCGATTCTGCTCGACTGAGCAAACATTGTGTAACAGTATCCTACACTTACAATTGCATACGTCTTGCATGCAAATGGCAGAATTGATTCGATGCAGTTGTAAATTGATTTCCAGCTATTGATATTTCCTTGTTCCGCTAAACGTCGATCATAGCATAAAAGATGATTTGGCAGAGTTACCCCTGCACGGATCCTCGTTCTGGAAAAGGCGGACACTTCTGACGCTTTGGTACCACCGATTACAGTGCAGTGCTCAGTAGTCTAAGTTGTCACTACTCGAGTACCTAATCATAGTTTCGTTTCTTCTTTAGAGGTCTGCTCATGTTTATTGCGCTAACGTCCCGGCGGGCCACGCAGATCAGCAAGGGTTAAGGCAGATAAGCTTTGAAGTTTCTTTTTCTGAATTCGCATTGCACACGCCTATTGGTTCGCAAACAGAAACAGATTATCTTTCACGATAAATCTTTAGTTTCCAGATGCGTGGAACCAATGAGTCTTGTTAAGCCTCTTAAATTTACTTTTTAAAATAGACCGCTTGAATACAAGAGCGCCGAGTAATTAGGTCATCACCGCGATTATCTATTCTCAGCAAGAGAATTGTTGCCGGTCCCGAAGTATTCATCGTCTATCAAGTGATTGATGTTTGGACAATGCTCAGGTAAAGCATCCCTTTCATTTTAAATATGCCCATAAATAAATACGATGTGTATTTGGCAGTTAGTCTTGTATCAGGAATCGAACAGTTTCCGAAGAATGGGTACTGGCATGTGATGTTATGGGGATATTGTTCAGTACAGCTTCTCTTCGATAAGGCAAGTTCTTAGTTCCACAAATTGCTGCAAGAATTATGAAGTTGCATGATGCTAAATTTTGGGAGTTGTGTCAAATATTTCTCATTAATTTTTGAAACAGACATTTTTTTTGAAACCCCCACCCCCAAAAACGACATGTTTTGACTCTCTTCGCAATACGAAACAAATCAATTTCAACGACCGATAATATTCTTTCAATTTAGAGGATACCGAGTGACGAATGGATTAATCAATTTACTGGGCCATATCAAATTTCTGTGGGCTATTTTCATGATGTTAGATTATTTCAATTTGGGGGCTGGAACTTGCCCTATATTGGGATCAGTGAGTTTAGGAGGTCACTACAGGAAAAAGTATCGCGGCACTCTTCAAGTGCCCAGGCGGCATAACTTGTAGGTGATTGATTGTTTCAATACCATACGCAACGTCCTACAGTTTACAGATTTATTTATGAATTTTCACTTGCCTTCATTTAGTTAAAACTACAGCGGAAAATCCTTTCTCAACTCAGCCTTAGGGCTGGTCCGAAGGGTTTAAGATTTGGCTTGAACTACACAGATCTCCAAGCTTGGCAGCCAAAATTAGGATACGAATGTACAAGGAGTAAGGCCAAAAACAGAGGGAGCGAAACTTAGTGGCCAGTCTAGGGTCCCACCGTCACTTTATCGATTAGCAGATTACGCTAAAGGCTGAGTCCCACCGCAAAGATCAGACTTCGATGATTTTTGTTAACATGCAAGTAAAATTCCACGCGCGTGTCAAGAATCTAATGGTGAAATGATTCCTGAGACGTCGGGACTCAGATTGCCGGTGAGCAACACGTCAATATCGGGACCCAGGGTAAGTGACTTGTGGCTGATCGGTGTGATTGATCGGTTCTATACATGCCATTTGAGACCGTTCTCGACCCGATCGATTGATGACGGATTGATTTACGAAATTTACATTCTTATGCTGCCTAATCTACCACCCTCCCGCGCGGCCAATATACTTGCTGGTAAAAAGTGTAACTCCTAGCGAAACTTTGAGTCAAAGTTCACAACCAATGGTGGCTCGATTTTTCACAAGAGGTGGCTTGGGAACCATGCTTCTGCCGGCAATAGGAATATATATATTCCAGACTAGATAGGGTTCCGGTAAGATTCACGCTATGGATACGACGGTATCCGAACTACGCGAGACTGCTCTGACAGCCGCACTAGTTGGATACTAGGCTAATAATCAACAGCCGACAATCCAGCCATCCTCTTAAAACTTTCCCGTTGATCTGAGTAAGGACCAAAATGATCGAGGTGAGCCCATAATCTCACACACAAACTAATGCACGATTTGCTTTTCCGTGAATCTTCACTCATCACCTTTTGAGTGCTGAATAAGGTCGAATATCTACTATGCACACGTATCATACACAAATTCTTTCGTCAATGGCATACTGAGAATCGAGTTATGAAGGACTAAGATTGAGAATCCAAGATATTGGCGTGAACCATTGATGTATTCATGCATCAATGACGGCTGCAGACACACGCTGTCAAACACGGCTCAAAGTCAGAGTCCATGGGAAAGCCATCTCATCATAATAAGAGTTTATTTTGATATTTCAATTTCACAGAAATTTGCGGAAGAAATCATCATACGATAGGCTGCAAGTTGAGAGAAAAGCCACTTTCGACAATCATCTCACCATGACCAGCGTACTACGACTTTGCGAACAGGCAGGAAGTTCCCGAAGAATGCATTATCCGACAGGTTGTAGATTCATGAAAAAGCCACTCTTACACCTTTGATAATCGTCTCATAATAATGAGTCTGGTATGATATTGCAAGCAGACAGAAAGCTCAAGAAAATGTATCCTGGGATGTGATAGTTTATCATATCCAGATAGGTGAATATGATCGCTAGTGCAGTGGTATGCAAATTCCCAATGTGTCAACTCTATACAGGTGAAGCTAGATATGTGATTTGCATGCTTATGTGTCATCTCAATTCAAGTGAAGCTAGAATTGATTTGCATACTTACGTGTCATATCTTGACACAGGTGAGGCTGGAATTGTGGTTTGCACGCATAGTTTGTATGCACAACTACGAGGACCTTGATGATAAGGACGTGAGAATTGACCTGTGTCCAGGCAACAGCAGGGACAAGCAACAGTAGGGTCAAGCATCAGAATATAAGACCTAGCTGCACGTGAATTTGACATCATGGTGGAAGGGAAGCTCTAAAGGCACCGTTAGCATCAGTCACTCTAGTAGCAAATGTATGATTCATCAATTTTGCCCGAGAGCAAGTTCAGCACGATAATATGCCATATTTACATAAATGTCTGAGAAAGCTTTATCGATGAACTCAGCCGCCGTCATTATTGCCCGCATTCGAACTTTATTATCAAAATCGCTGTGAATTTTGGCACGGACTTGATCGATATTCGTAAGGGATTGTTCCATATTTTCCCTCATCGCGGAAAGATTTCTACACAGCCTTGACAGCCTGATTCAACGATAGCAGATATAAATACTCTATGCTTTGATCGTTTGCTCAAGAGGCTATAACTTCTCGTCAACCATCTTGCGTATGTAATCCAGCGAGACCCTTGCTTAAATTCTCGTTTCTATCCTCTGTGGAATCCTTTTTACGGATGTTTCGGAAAAATTATCTCTCCATTTTGGGAAACATCCGAGCGCAGTATTAGGTCTCAATTCCCAAATGGGTGGTGACGGGAATTGAATACGAAGTTTTGAAACGAAATAGCGACTCTCGGACACAACCGAGTAATAAGCGGAGAATGCATACATCTTTCCGTGGCTTGAGCCTCGCATTTTGCATGATCGGATTGGTAATTCAATACGATTAATTTTTTTCCAGAACGATTGAATTTTATTCTGGGGAAAGATTGTGGCTTATATTAAGTCAATTTTAAACCTCAAAGATGGTTTGTGTGAAGGAAGATACGTTCAGATTTGATTTGATGGCATGGACTGCTTGGAAATAGGTAGCATCGTGAATTTATAACTTATTAATTCCTCGATTACAAGGACCATCCCGTTTTTTTGAAATGAGTTCTCCCAATAGTAAAGAGCCAAATTCTGTCGTTTTGTTGTAGCCTCAAAGAGTCTGCCAAAGGAAGACTGCAGACCAATATGTACTGGCATTGCGGTTCACACAATTCCATTTTTCAGTCAAAGGTCATGGCGAAAACAAATTCTTAGAATTCAGTTTGAAGGCCCCTGTGTCACAAGCTCAACAAACCGGGGATTTAAACGAATATTCAATATGCCATTAAACCCGGACTCGGAGTTGAAAGGTAGTGCATGTGCCACCAACCGATACCGTGGCAATCTACCTTACGAACTGACAGATGTCAAGTCGGGAACTCATATGATGGCACATCGTTTCCCGGCTCATGTTCGTCCGCTGATATGTCAAACCTGTCAATGTTAGAAGTTGCGAAGTATCTTAGTCATTCTTTCGAAACGCGGAGTTGCGAGGGGTATCAAAGACCAGAACTTCTTCTAGCGAGGGACTGTCTACCTATCCCTTTTGAAAACTTCTAGGTGATCCTTGGAGTATGTCAAGTCTAGGTCAATCATAGAGTACCTGTCATTGTGATACTTGGGGATGCGAGCATTTCACAGATGTTTCTTTTATTCGGGAAACATTTTGGATGAGTTCCGGACTCCAGTTGTGACGAAGATATGAAGGGAAGAACCGATGCGGTGACAAGTGGAACTGTACATTGTCCACATTAATATAGTTAGATAGGCAAGCTCATGTAAATCATTGATATTTGTCAAAGTAATACATCATTATCAAAATCTTATTTTCTTTCATTTCTAGAGTGATTGCCAGGTGCATCTAATATACAGTCAGCATGGGGAATACTCAATCACAACAGGCCACAACAGCGCCGTCGCTGGCGACGATGGCTCAATCTACAGCAAAACTTTCTTCGTCGCGGCAAATGACCATGAGTACCATCGCGTCGCCCATACCGACTGTCTCCCCTATGTCACCCAATGGAACATTCACACAGTCGACACCTTTAATATCAATTTCTACAGAGCAAATAATATCAACAATTACACAAGCTGCTGCCCCTGCTGCAGTTCAACCGCAAGGAACAGTAACGATAGAGATCACCACAACACAGGCTGCTGCTCCAGCTGCAGTTCAATCTCAAGTAACGACAACGATAGAGATAACTACAACTGAGACTGTCTCCCCACAATCCCAAGTGGCTTCCTCAACCATACCGAGCGCGCCCTCCGCTTCCAGCACCAACACAGATAAAGGAACAACAGGAACAGCCAAACAAGCAGGGCTAAATTCACCCTCTGATGACAAACCACCTTCCGCATCTCCGGCTCTGCAAGGCGCACAACTAGATCCCATGATGCCTTCAATTACCCAACCAAAAGTTGGACCTTTCTCCCCCGTCGCAGCAATTCTTGGAGGAATCCCGAATAAGAACGTCGATGTACCGATTACAATTGTGTTTCTGATTTTGTTCATTGTGGGAGCGGCATCACATTTCATTAGACATGAGGTTAACTCAAAGAGGGGCCATAAGTTTGTTATCTCGGATATGATCTTTGATTTTTGTATGGTTAGAAATGTAAGTTATGAAATCCGAGTGTCGCTTAAAGAGCATCAAGTGAATTGAGTGCTGACTTGCGAATAGGTAACTTGTATCATGAGAATCGTGTGGGCGTTTCGTCCGGAGAATAATAGTATTGTTGTTGCAGCTTTGATTTTTGAAAATGCTGGGTATGTAATCTTACTATTCCCGAATCAAAATTATGGAATTTCAGACTGACAAACAACCAGAGTTGTCGTCCTCTTCGCAGTAAATGTAGTCTTCACCCAACGAATCCTCCGCGCTACCCATCCAAATATCGGCTGGAATCCCATTGTCACAAAAGCTTTCCTCGCGATTTTGATCTCCGTCCCTATGATTATTTTCTGGAATATCATCTCTCTCACTATAAGTTTTTTCACTCTCAATCCTCGCTCTATTCAAACAACAAAGAATCTCCTCTTATTCGGTTCATGCTGGACACTCTTTCTCTCGCTCTTCCCAGCCATCTTCGTCACTCTAGCTACCGCTATCCCATCTTCTACTCCTGTCGAAAAATTCGGCGCCGGGAGATTTAGAATGAAGCCAATAATTCTTATGACCGCTACAGCACTTCTAGTCACTGGAGCGATTACACGTCTTCTAGGAGCTGTGATCGAGAAACCAATAAGTGCACCTAGTCATCTCTTCAGCAAACCTGTGTTCTATACTACGGGATTTATGCTTGAAATTTTAGTTGTGTATGGATATTTATTTCTACGCGTGGATTTGAGATTCTGGGTCCCTAATGGAACAGGAGGTCCTACCGCTCAAGGAAGCGCAGGATCATATACTGTAAAGTCTGAGGATGACGAAGAGAAACTAGTTGATGGATCGGGAGATGAGGAAAAATTACGCGCACGTTCAAGTCTATATGAGAAATTGTATGGGAACGTTGTGATAGGATTGGATACCAACGTTCCAGTATCATCAGCTGAGAAGGTATCTGCAGCGATCGCAGATTTGAGTATGAGTACTAGGGGAGAGATATTCGGAACTCAGGTTGAGAGTCCAAGTGAAGATGTTGTGTTGTATGCTTTTAGGGTTGGGAGTTCAGAAGACGATATGCCTAGAAGACCGCCGCGTGTTACTTCTTTGGCGGAGAAATCTGGAGGTGTAGAGCCTGATACTCAAGAGTTCATGTGAGAGTTGGCTAGGTAGAAAGTGTATGGTTTGCACATCGTACATGCAGATCAGATAATTTTAAAAGTAACGGCGGGACCGATTTCTATTCTAATTTTAGTTTTATTATATAGGCTTATGGTTATAATTTAGAACTTTGCCTCTGAGAAGATGCAATTATATTTTCAAAATACATGTACTGCTATGAGAAATACTTCGATTGAAAATAGCTTCATGAATGACAAAACTGGAATGCATGCACAGCCTACTCGAATCATAAAAATTCGGAGAGATTGACAAACAAATGCTCTTCAAAGTGTCGGAAACAGATGTGTCCAAAAACATAAGAATCTCCTTTCTCCAACCCTGGTCCTAGATTCCAAAGTGGCGCCCTGTTCTTCCTAGCTACCACGGTAAACTTTTCCACTTCTAGAACTTGAACTTCCAAGTCTTCCAAGTTCTGACCCTTCCTCGCAACACTTGAAACAAACAAGCGATCACATCACCGCCGCCACCTATCTATCCGGATATCGATGATAACTCTCAGACATGATTCAAGACCGATCAACCAACCTCATTACTGTCGCCACCTACCTACCCGGATATCGATGGTAACTCTCGGACATAATTCCAAATCTATCAAGTGAAACATGAACTTGGAGGATACATCGAGATCGATACTGAGATGGAATTTGATAAAAGCATCTACATCAAGTTTGGCATTTATGCCGTTCCATGGAAACCATCGAGTAGGCTTCTAGAGCACAGGCAGTGCACTACTTTACAATCAATCCCTTCTAGCACTGTGAGAGAAAATGGGTAGGTTTGATCATCATGGATACATGAAACCATACAAGATGTTGAATTTCTAGTCTTGTGGCTATGTATCTGGCAGCTTGCCGTCCTCCGTCACAGCGAGTCTCATCTTCAGATCTATTGCGGCATCCAGCCAGTAAAACGACAAACGAAAGAAAACGCGGTGAAGATTTTTCTAATCCTAGCTCTGGAACTTTCCTAATCATGCTGTTCTACGCAATGACACAGTGCAAAAGACAAAATTACAAGATACCAAACAAAACTGAACAAGATGTGCTAGGAAACTCATTATTGATTTCCCTGTCTTATCTGCATTCACTTAATTACTGAAACCAGCAACAAATTCTACAAACTCCTTTGCCACAGATTCTGGGGCCTCAATCGCATGCCAATGGCCCACCCCTGGAAGAACTCTAACACATTTCTTCTGCGCACTTACACCGGCTTCATCATGAATCATTCTACAACCCTCATAAGACGCCGTCTTATCTTCACTACCAGCAAGAATCATCATTGGTACGTCGATTTTAGCATAATCTGGTCTACCAGCCGAAGCAATAACTTCACATGATGATACATAGCCCTGGGTACTAGTTCCAAGAATCAAACTCCTAATAAAAGCTTTCTGGGTCGACGTAGCTTCCGAACCTGTCGCAGCCTCTGGTATCGAATTGGCGAGCGGCTCAAGTCCATCTATCACAATTAATAACCTAACCTAACCCCAATTACAAAATGCAGAAACTCTCATACCTTTCTTAACAGTTTCAATTCTCTTTCCAAAAACCTCAGTTAAAGCTGGACTCGGCACCACGGGTCCTATCAAGACCAGCCCCTCAACCCTTTGAGCAAATCTGATAGCAAGCTCACACGCAATAATCCCACCCATCGAGTGACCCACGACCCAGACCTTTCCCTTGACTGCTGTTTCAGAAAGTGCATCGAGAAGAGCAATTGCATCATCGACAATCGATGCTACAGTTTGTGGCGCATCGCCTAGAGAAGATAATCCGGATCCGGGTGTGTCTAAAGTAATACATGTTGAAACGCCAGAGATGGAGGGAATAACAGTATGGTAGAAAGTAGACGAGGAACCGAGCCCGTGGATGAAGAGTGTGGTTACCGGGTTCTGGAGATTTTCGGTTTGCGGGGTGAGGGTGTAGAAGATTGATTTTTGGTTTAGTGTTTTTAAGGGCATAATGGAGGTGGAGAATTGGATCTGATTCTGGTGATTTTTGGGACGTTTCTTCTTGTTGGGAATGAGTTGATTCTTTCGTGCTAAACTGGAGTTTTTCTATACCCATCTATAGCTTCATGCGGATAGAGAGGCGGCCCACATGTCGGGGAGATAACTACACGTGATCTGAGAATACATCTTATTAGAAATCAACTGTAATGTACTCGTAGTCTTGATTTGTTTGAATGTACCGAAATGGTAGCTAAATAGGACTTTATTCTCTCATTATATCTGATGTTTGAGATCTCTAAACACGTGATGACGATACTTGATTTGCTATAAACGGCCCTCTGCCCAGTATGCAATGACAGTTGTCTGAAAATAATACATCTTCATGCATTATCCCTTCTCGCGAGTCATTCACGAATGCTAGATAGGGTGTCACTCTCATGCTTACTTCCATTCTTCCATTCCCAATCTATGACCATGTGGGTTCCATGTAAACACATCGGACGTCCGTTGGGGTAGAATCCTCTACCCTGCACGACACAAGATTCCACGTCTCCGTTTCCTATCCTAGTACTTTGAAGGAATGAAAGAGGAAATATATGAAGGGGCCAGTAACTATCGTTGCTTACAACTTCTACGCCTTTTGAACAAGGACAGCAAGGTGTGCCTACCACAAATGGACGTATGTATGTCGGATAGCTGATCGGGTCGGATAATTTACCGCTCGTGTCATTATCCGCTTTGCTTCAATATTGGGCGGGAACCATCAGCCGATTCAATTGGAGCAACGAGTTGACATGTCAATGGGACATATTCATTTCATTTTGAGCAAAGAAAATTATATTGTAAAGCTATGATAAATTGTGTAATAAATAACAGAGAAAGAAATTGTAGTGTACAATTATTGATACAAAGGAAATCCAAAATTATGTACTCATTGCAAGAGTTTCGCACATCAACGGATAATGACTTCCAGCCATGCTGGCAATCTTAGTCCTTTTCAAGTCTTCAATCTTGACCTTGTCTTTATATATGAAGGTTGAGGGATAACGAGTTGGCAACTACCGAGAATTATTAACACATCCATTGAAAAGGAAAGAGGCCGACAAACCTGAAGTAACATCTCTGCTTGACGAATTCCCAAATGTTCCGCAATATATTTCAGCCGCCCCCTTAACCACAATCGTTGAGAACTAGTCGCGAAATCAGATGCCGCCGCTGCAAAGACTGGCCATATAGCCCATACGCCCGTTATACCCTTCCCACTTATTTTGCTGTCGTTGCCACAGGGGAAATATGAGTTCTCAGATTTGGGAAATTCGGCATCTGGTGATTTCCAGCCGAAGAAAAATGGAATGCTAGACACGATATCCTCAATTAGTACACTTGCATGTCGCGAAACTTTCAAATATTCCGGTGTGAGTTTGTAATCGAGGTCGGCAGTGATCCATGCGGTGCATCGTAAAATAGTGGTCAGGATGAATAATCTTGAGGCGCGTACAATATTATGTGTAGTGGCCATCCACAGCTCACCGTACACATCAACTCTTCCTGGATAACAAGTTGTGGATTCCAAGTTTCTCTCCGCTACATCATCGATCCAAGCCGCCACTTTGGGTGTCCATTCTTCAGGAAGATTGGTATACCAGGCGACGTATTCTTTTTCGATTAGTTCTGCTTTCCTCATATGGTTAAGTACCTTCTCGATATTTTCCGTGGTATGACCTTCAAGAGTGCAGACCTTGTTGGTTTCTGCGCGTAAGTCTGCAACCTTGAGGTTGATCACTGATACTTCGTGTTGTACTTTATCCTCTGAGGCAAAAGATGTCCACCAGTCGATGCCTTCCTTGACATCCTTCGAACGGCTAATACACTCGACAGTCTGCAAATAATTAGCCTCATTTTATTCGTTGGTAATGTCAAAGAATTACCCTATGCGTTCTGACTGCGTCAAATAAAGAGCGCCCGATCTTTGTATCGAGCTGGCTCTTGCCTCGAGCCTTCACTAGAGCTACAGCTCCACTGATATGAGATTGCCACCCACTTAGAGACATAGGATGAGAGCTTATTTGCTATTCTGAGAGTAAGTTTTATGCATTAAATAATATCAGGATCTAGAGTTATTTTACCTCATAGAAGGACAATAAGAACACCGCTGCCAATGTTGCATTTTCCTTTGCTTTATTTGCATCTTGCAGATCGTTATTGACTTGATTTAAAGCCGTCACATACTGGCTATCGGCTAGAGGTAGGAGCTTTCTAGAATTTGGTTGATTCGCGAGAGCTACGAGTGCGACAGCATTTAAAGCAAGCACAAGTGAAGTTTCTCTTGAGCTGGCACATAAAAGTGGTATGAGGAAATCCAAATTTCCTTTGGCGGTGGGTCCTCGTGGAAGAAGAACAAAATTAGACAAGAAGAAGCAGGTGGCTTGCTGATCGATTGGGGGAGAGAAATGACGAGGAATAATTGTTTTGGGTGATCTGAGCAGCTCATTGTCGGTGTCTGAGACTGGTGATATGGGCATGATTGGCCCAGTTGAATCATAATCAGTGTACGAAGATACATACAATGAGTGTGTGGCTGTAGTCTTGATGGAATCGACAGTTCTGTAAATGGTTCCTTTGTCCGAGGTATTCATCCTTCTTTTCATCGGTCGCTTATCTCTGCTTTGGTCAAATTGGTAGCTATACGAGTCTATGGTGAAAGTTGGAGTATTAATATCGAAAGACGTTGAAACTTTTCGCTTGGTGGCTCTGGTTTGATCTCTAAGTTTGAGCTCGAACTCATCGCGATAGCCTGTTATTGTCATTAACATTGGCAGATAGATTATGTTTACTGGAACAACACCATACCAGGACATTCTCGTTTCGACTTTTGACATCTCATACATGAAGGTTTACCCTCATCGCACTGAAATAACGATTAGAAACCAGTGCTCTATACTTTGATGCTGATGTGACGAAGGGAGAAAACATGCCTTGATCCGCCTCTCTCTACATAAGTAGCATCCTTTCGATGGTTTTCCCGTGTTGACCATGACGAGATCGTCCAAAAATTTGAATCTTGACTTGAAAAGCTGTCGAATTTTCACCAGTCGCAATTATTCCCTTTTGCGGTGCAAATATGATGCGAGGTAATGGCAGTTAGTTGACAAATAAGTTTGACAATCGTATTGCGAGCTGATATGCTGCGACCGCCAAGAGCCTAACACTTTTGATACAATTACATCCGTTGTTTCGCCTTATCCTTCAATGGAAGGAGTATGGAAGTTCTTCAAAGTACATTTTTATGATTTGCAGCGTAATCATCCATGGTTATGGGCAGCAAATGACAGGCAAGTATCAGTAAGGTTGTTACCATAAGCCAACCACACAATATCTCAACCTCACATGAGACAGAAACATGGTCCGATATCATCCAATGATAAACTTTACCTTTATCTGTCTCAAGACTTGTTTCGAATCGTGAGATGTTTCAAATTTTGGTATTTTTTGCTCTTGATCCAGATGAAGACCAACGCCCGGACCTTTGCAGAACATTGGAACATTGACAGAAATTCCAGAACGATGAAGTTGAAAACAATTGACCTTGAAATGAAAACGATTCTTCTTCGACGCCTTAAACACCAGGGATATCTATGCTAGTTGATGACGGTGGCTATGAAATAGTTGGAACTAAATCTCACATACACCCACAACTCCATCTGAAATTTCATGAAGTGACAACTGTGCCATTAGAGAAACACTCTTGAAGTGTATGTCAAACCTCAATTCATCTCCCGCGGGTTGTGGGTTTGGATGAAATGACAACAGATCGCCAATGGAGCCAGCCTTCCTGCTGCGTAGTCCTACTCGAGCAGTCCTGCTGGACAC
Organism: Botrytis medusae; assembly: GCA_019395255.1. NCBI lineage: Eukaryota > Fungi > Ascomycota > Leotiomycetes > Helotiales > Sclerotiniaceae > Botrytis > Botrytis medusae. The sequence goes on along the minus strand of JAHXJL010000029.1, from coordinate 90,268 downwards.
ATCCGAACGCTTAAATATCACGTGAAAACTGTGTCTATCTCTTGAAATTCCTTGCCAGCTTCTTTTTTTTGGTTTAAAAGAAATTGCCGTACAGCATTGAGAATACTTTATCAAGTGCGATATTTACCATTTTGATGGAAAGCCCATTGAGGGATCGCCAAGATGTCTGGTGGTAAGAACACGAAATGCGAATCACAACTTGATGTATACTTGTGGTTCTTGTAGCAAGATACGCAAGTATTACGATATCGGGAATGATGAAGTCGAATCCAATGACATCCTTGGACTTTTCAAACTCAAACCAATTGATCCTCTAAAAAGTAACATGATTCAAGCTTCAGTCTAGACCGATTCAGCGTAGTCACGTGTGTCTTGGCAGACTTTCCCCACTCTGAATCATGACCCTCCTCAATGATTTGTCTACATGTTCTTGATATTCGAATTCATTTTACTACTGACAGTACTTAGGCAAAGAGTGTTGCTTAATGCCAATCGAGTTTCAACTATTTCTCAACGAGATCACTACGTATCACGATGGATATTCCTTCCACTTCAGAAGTTTCAAGCACTCTATCTTCTTCAATTGTAGGTCAGGAAAATGTGACCAATGCTCGTCGAGCTCCGAAATCGCGTCAGGGTTGTCAAAGATGCAAGACCAAACGTGTAAGACTCGCTTGTCAAGAACAAAATAACTTGAGTAATGACATGAAGGTAGTTGAAATGTGACGAGAAGAAGCCGCATTGCCTTCAATGCCTTAAAAGAAAAGCAGAGTGTTGCTATGCTTCACAACGACTAGTTTGGTCGACAAAGCATGAGAAGATCCTTGTTGAAAATAATGATAGACCACTACCATCTTCAGCAAAAGCTCTAAAGAGAGAGCTTGAGGTTGGTTTGAGACCTTCCATGGATAAAATGCCCGGCAGAGGAGTGACGGAATCCAATACAAAAGAAGACGATTCCGAAATTGTCAAACATGCCGAATCCTGTGAAGGAAGCCAAAATGGATCTGTACAGAGTCCGGAGACTCCGGTTCGGAGATTGTCCGCTCCGAATTTCACTGACAGTCTTTCCGCCATTCGGTATCAACTGAGTAACTCGACTGTACCTGAGTTTCTCGTCCATCTCCCAACCATGCTTGTGGAATACTATTTTGGGTACATTTGTGTTATATTCTCCTCATTTGATGGCATTTTTAATCCGTTTCGGTCTACCGTTGGCCAACTCTGGGACGACTCAGCACCGATATACTACGCTATTCAAAGCATGGCCGCTGCCTATCTTTCACATGACTTCCCACGCATGTCCGTTGTCGGAGCTCAAATGCAACGAGAGACATTCAAGTGCTTATATCAATCCAACCGTGCTGGGGTGGAATCTCATGATAATATCGACAAGACTCTCTTGACTGTGCTTTTGGTTGGTCAAACTACAGCATGGCACAATCCTCGAGACTTAGGTCTAGCACATTTGAAAACGGCCAAAAGATTGTACAAGCAACGCCTATCACAACAAGGTGCAAATTCAGACAACAAAGTACGCCGACAGAATGAGTTTTTTCAGCAGTGCATTTTGTACTGGGATTTATTGGCTGGGTTTGTTGAAGATGAAGAAAATATCACCATGCTAGAGGAGGACAGTACGCTGTTGAAAAGTGCTACTGGCCCAAATACAGACCACCAAATATTTCCTCACCCCTGGACTGGAGTAGCGCCAAAGATTCAGGGATTATTCGCTCAGGTCGGAAGGTTGATTCGATCTTACCGAAAGTCAACATTTAATCCAATTTCAAACATTCCTCTTAATGATCCATTTTTTGATTTCAATTCTATACCTCTTCAATCAAATGTCTTCGCTAGCATTGAGTGGACTAACAGAGCACGAAATTTGGAAGAAAAACTACTGGCAGTAAATTTACCAACCGAAACAGAACTCGTCGATGCTGGTGACGAGAATACACCCGTCAGGCAGTACATCTTGTTAGCGGAAGCATATCGATGTGCCGCTCTCCTGGAAATATATCGTATATTTCCTTCCATATATCTGAATCGACAACCTGACTCTCAAGAGATATTATCCTTGCCAGTTTCGCATTCTGTTGAGGAATTTTTGATATCGCTTGCTTTACATGTAACATCTCTTCTCGAGAAAATACCGTCAACATCTGGTACTCGATGTCTTCAGCCTATTGTCATGATTGTTGCTGCAAGTGAGCTTAAATTCTCTACAGAATCAATGAACGCATTTTCTATCGATACGCCTTTCGGGACAAGCCAATTCGGGGGACCTGGTTACAGACATTGCTCTGCCTCAGGTAGTGCAGCAATTTCCAATAGCATCACTAATTTTGAAGTAGATATTGCGGCAGCTCGTCGGTTTATCGTTACTCGTTTTCAAGAGTTCAAACTATCTTTACCTGCGAAGCCCATGGCGAAAGCGTTAATATTGATAGAAGAGACCTGGGCAAGGGCTGATATTGGACAAGAAGTATTCTGGAGTACGTTGCCTCACTTTTCACAATCTTTGTGACAACTTCGCCCTTCTATTTTTCAACTATGACTTGTTATTATATAGTTTCCTCACCATGAGAGTATATACTAACTCATTTTATGTGTAGTGGATGTGATGTCAGAAATGAATTTGGAATGCATATATGGTTGAATTATTTCATTTACGTCATTTTCACACACGGGCACGCGAGATTTGCATCAATTATCATTTACATCAACAAAATAATGTTTAGCGATGTTATTAAAAAATTTCGTTCGTTCTATATTTCCCTAGAATTTTACCATTTACAAACCGGATGGGGTACTCCTGCAAAGAACCGACAATTCATGATGCATAACTCCATCAACTTCAGATCCACGCGATATTACTATTTATTTTCCACCACCATTGAGTTGAAGAATTTGTCCTACATAACGTTAGTCACACGAATAATCATTATTCACGATAGACCTTACCATTGACCCATTCAGATTCAGGGCCTGCCAAGAATGATACAACTCTTCCGATATCTTGTGGAACACCGACACGTCCAAGTGAGCATACAGAAGCAAGTCCCTTATCAATGATGTCTACATCCATGCCTTCAAATCCACCTGGGACGTAATGCCATGCATTTCTATTTTTATGTCAGCGTTGCTTCTTGAAACTAGGCTTTGGAAAAACTTACTGCTCGTACATATCGGTTTTGATTCCACCGGGAGCAATACCGTTACATGTAATCTTCTTTTTACCACAGTCCTTGGCGAAAGATCTAACGAAACCTTCGACAGCCGCCTTACTTCCAGCGTACAAAGCATGGTTTGGTACACCGGACATATTGGCAGCGATGGAGGACATCAAAACAATTCTGCCGTATTCCTCGAGGTGGATAAGAGCTTGTTGAGCAACAAAGAATTGTGCTCTGGTGTTAAGACCGAAAACTCTGTCGTAGTCCTCTTCGGTAACATCTTCTTCCTCCTTGAAAATTTCGGTACCCGAATTGCTCATAACAATATTGAGTTTACCAAAATGTGCCTTAGCCTCCTCGAACAAACGCCTGACTTCTGGTACCTTGGAGACATCGGCTTTGATAGCAAATCCCTTGCTACCGAGTTCCTCGATTTCCTTGACAACCTTTTCAGCTGGTCCGGCAGAGTTGGCGTAATTTATCACAACGCTCGCACCACGAGCAGCAAGCTCAAGAGCAATACCTCGACCAATTCCACGACCGGAGCCTGTGACGAGGGCGACCTTTCCCTCAAGAGTCTTGAATGGTGCTGGTGATGCAGACATTATGTTTATAGGTATCTAAGATAACGTAAGAATGGGTATATTATACGAAAGTACAAAAGGTGCAAGAGAGATTATACAGAAATATAAAGTGTGGAAAGATGAATGAAGTTGTATATTGAAATGGGCAATGGACATCTTATATCATTGGACAAACCCGACTACGACAGCTCCTCGGACCTCTCGGTCTTCGGGCATACATAACAACGCGGCAAGGCTTTAGAGGCTTCCATTCCATCCACAGGCAGTGCTCGTGCAGTTTGAAATTCTTGTGTATACTGACACCCATGCAATTCCGATGCGCTGAATCGCCGACGAGAATAAGAAAAGAACGAATTACAGATCATCACCATTGCCTAATAGGGTTATCAACAAAAGACAGGGCCCAATAACTCTCAAACTCCAAACAATCATAATTCTACAATTCACAAATTCCCCAATTTATATTCATGACAATTGTTGATATTATGTTTCAACAATACTCCGCACGGCAATGCACGGATTTTGGTAGTAGGATCAAGTGTAGTCCGCTCACACTAGGGTAGCTAGGTAAGCGAAGACTTCGCAAGCTGAAGGTCTGATCATCTACCAATCAAAGTCCTGATGCAGACTGGATGTTTTCTTCCTCAAGAAATTCTATTCTACTTCCGGATTTTTAACCATCTGATCTAAATCCCATTGAGTTTGGTGAACGGGAAATATTTCCCAATTAATACGAGAAGTAGTCAAAGTTGTTGGGCGTACTATTACATGCATTGGGGTGAGGGCCGCTTTGGCTAGGCTCTTGACTACTATCTTTAGGGTTGGTACATCCCCACATTGAGGTCACTCCCCACCTGAACCCATGCCTTTGGATCGACATTGATAACTTCATGATTCAGTTTGACAGATCTTACACCAGGATACTAACCATTCAACTATGAAACAATATTAAAAGCGATTGCGAGATGCAGCCAGAAAACAACATGCAGCAACACGATCCCAGTAAAGTCCGGACTAATGTCATCGTCATCAACCTCATCATCACCATCCCAGCCTTGGCTTACGGAACCCCAACCATTGTTGCGATGCGATGAGAAACAACAAATTCCTCTACAGTTCGTATTAGTTGTTTCAGATCCATCCAAAAACTGGAGGATGTCCGAACAAGTTTCGGTATTGACAGCGTTCTACCGCACTATCACTAGGATAATGTTTATTCCATCCATTAGAAAAAGGTACCAGGGGTCATGGCGTGCATATTCGTCCCGGAGGTTGTACAAGCAGCCGGACTCGGGCTCAGGAATTTCACCAAAGAGCGAGGCCGCGAGGAATAGAAGCGGCGCGAAGCTCAAGCTCAAGATAGCTCATGCTTGGATCGTTGGCTCTAGCAGTGTACATATATGAGGTGGAAGTCGTGGTTGTTCTTTTGATTTTTCTTTTGACATTCAATTCACACTCGTCTTCATCTCTATCAATATCTACACAACAACCACATCCTCATACAACATGGCTCAAGGAAGAATTTCATTCGAGGGTAAGCACTTCATACTGTGTCTTTGGACAACATACCGATGATAAGGAATAATGCTAATAAGATATAGATTACCTCGACCTCACAGCATTAGTCTTCGATTGGGGTGACAGCTACGATGCAAAGGTAACCCAACCCCATACTTCCTCCCACCTGATTCCTCACACCTCCTAACACTCCCACAGGACTGGAAAAGACTCGAATCCATCATCGCGCCCGAGCTCCTTGTAGACTACACCACCATTGGCAAAGCCCGCTGGGAATCCATGCCCGCCTCCCAATTCATGGCCATGGTAACCGATGACGATTTCCTCGGCGATCCCTGCGTCAAGACCCAGCATCTTCTCGGTGCTACCCGCTGGGAGAAGATCTCAGACGATTATGTCATTGGACACCATCAATTGAGAGCTGGTCACCAAGTGTACAAAGCTGCGGATTTGAAGGAAATTAAGTTAAAAGGCCACAGCCATGCCACCAATGAACATTATTACAAGAAGGTTAATGGAGTCTGGAAATTCGCGGGATTGAAACCACTCGTGAGATGGAATGAGGGTGATGGAGAGAATGATTTCTTGAAGGTTTTCAAGGGAAGCTACAAAAAGTAAATGGGAAAAGTAATATCTAGTTAAGGTGTCTGGGGTACGAAAGGTTGCTTTGGTGTCTTCTATGAATGATAGCTTTTTGGTGTTGTTGAGGACAATATATCTATTCTATATAATTCTTGAATGTTTGAGTGAAAGGTGATGTTCTTTCTAGATGTCAGAGTTGTCATTTGGTCTTAAGTTCTATGCAACACTGGTCTGAGTTTTGAACCAGGATGTTTTTTGCACATCGATATCGAAGCTCGATGAAATCATGGAGCAAAAGACTCTTCCAGTTTTCTCTGCTGTTAATAAAGATTCTGTTTAAATCATCCCAAACTTTGCTATTGTGAATTTTTCATTGCAGATCTCATTAAAGTTAAGCACATACTGCATCGACATTCCATTATGTATTTTCTCAATATAAGATCCATCATGAGGACTCATAGGTATTGAATTCATCTCTCATCTCTCATCTCTCATCTCTCATCATCCAAGATCTCGTTGCATATACCTATCTACCTACCTATCTCCAGAAAATCATTTCTTCGAATCAAATCCATTCATAGATCTATTCACTGCGTAGAATGAGACGACAGAGAGTAGATTTGTTACATGTCGCATGGAGTTAATTCTACATTCTAGGTTCCGTGATGGTTTGAGGATAATTTCCAGCGTCTTCTACATCTTTGACCAGACGAGAAGAGGATCACAGGGTAGAAAGAACGGAGGGAAGGGAAGGGCATATAAACCCCCCTCATCTACTATTCGAATCCTTTTCCCTTTTCTTCACATATATTGAGAACAGACAAGATTACAAATTCCCAAGGATCTAGCAGGGCGACATAAAGCTCAGTCATCTCTCCGATGAGAATATCGAGAAGGTTTGTGTGATTCTGTAGTTGTATACTGTATCTCCTCGTGTATTGGGGAGATGTAGCAACGGCGATTATGTAGATAATCGCAATGTATTTTTAATGAGAATATATCATCGCTGTCAATACCTATGTATCTATAATTTCATGTACATATCCGACACCCAATTCCTCTAAACAATCGTTGCCATCTGCACTCTCTGTCATTCATCGTCCCCATAAACCAAAGTCCACTTACCCACCTGTAATATTCCCATCACAAGTATAAACCTTTTGTACCTTATGATCATCCCATCTCATGCGTCTGTACGAAATTGAAGAGTATTCCGAAACACACTATACATATCTCTAAGAAATAATTATAATTTTCCTTTCTGCGTTTAAAGCTTATAAATACCTATCTGCCTAGTCACCTATTATTCTTGTGCAATTCTATTAGGAGATTGTATATAGAGATGAATGAGTAAATTTGGAACAGTCCAGTTCATCTCTTCTCTTACCTCCACTATTTCATATTTACCAGCGAAGTGGTTGAGTGAATGATCATACAGCGCTTCCTCATAATTTCTCCCGGAGATTGGAGAAGAGAAGCAAGGGTAGCTAGAGAATACAGAACAATAATCACGAGTACATAAACCCTTTCTCTTCCTCTTCCTCGAACCCCCCCCCCCCCCCCCCAGACCTACAACGAACACTTACGACGCAAAGGCGTAATATTTTCCTCAATCAAAGTTGTTACAAAAACATAGACTGAGAAAAATCCACGAAAAATTCAAACCCATCGAGTTCTCCTACCTCGCTGCTCTATTGTGCAATGTGTATACCATCATATCATTTGTAAAGATCGAGTTTTGACGACAGCAGCAATCTCAACAGCAGCAATCTCAACAGCAACAATAACAACAACAACAAAACAAATCTCCATAATAAAAGCCTAAGGATCTTACCTAGTAATATCGACATCTGCACCACCCCAGACCTCCCCCATGTCCCATCCCTCATCCCCCAAATTTACAGACATGCATACCTCAAACCATTCCTGTACATCTCCTTTCCACTCTCCCCTCCCCCCTCTCTCCCATTGATCCACATCCACATCCAACTCCTTTATCTTTTCATTGCACATCCAAAACCACGACGGACTCGTTGATTCTGCTTAGGCCTGAGAAGCTTAGGATGTTTGATTTTCACATCCACTCCAATATTGTTTCCTGCCTCCTTTCCTGCTCTTGGAATCTTGATTTCCGCCTGGAATTTCCACCTTGAAATTGGAATCATGGATTGTGTTTAGCACTCCTCGCACGAGCGTTTGTATGCATTCTAGCCAAAAACAATTACTAAATCTCGATGCCTTACTCTACTTCTTGTACCTGATAAATTATAAGATAGGTAGATATACATACTCGTCGAATTCAAAGTTCCTACAACTCATGATCCATGAACCGCTACATCCCAACCCCAAACCCAACCCAGCATCATCACGCATCATCACGCATCGAAATCCATTCAATTCCCTCCCATTCTCTCCCCACCCCCCTCTGCCTTTCCCACCATAAACCCCTCCAAAAACCTCTCAACATCACCTGCATCCTCCAACTCCCCAATCCAACTAACATACTGATCTGGTCTCACCAGCACCATACACCCCCTCTTCTTATCCACTCCAAACCCCTCATACGCCTCTCCATGCCCTTCATGATACGAAAGATCATCCACATAGACCTTGCTATAATCATAACCATTCCTTTCACTCCAAGGATGAAAGATATCCGGAAGATCCAGAAGTTCAATTTGTATTCGCGGTGCGCTATGGACCATCAGAATTTCAATTATTGAGTCACTCCCCAATGTATATTTTGCGACGAGTGCTTCTAATCCTTCACTTAAAGTTTTGATTCGAAACATCTGATTCCTGTTTGATATATCTCCTGCGAAAACTACAAGCCTCCAATGTCCATCACTCTTTAAGAGTTCTTGAAAATGCCAAGGTCTCGCGTTTGATTGATTGAGAACTTTGAAGCTGGGGATTCGCATTCCGATTTTAATATTTGAAGCTAAATGTTCTTTTCCTATAACTCTAGCGTTAATATCCTGGATGACTTCAATCTCATAATCTTGTGCTGCATCATCATCATCATCATCATCTTTGGCAACAATGATACTGGCTCCATAATTAACGGATACACCACTAGCAAATAAATTCCCCTTCTCGAAAGCGTCTTTGAATTCTTCCATACTAATACCCTCTTCATCCATAATATCCTTTGCTGGTCTACCAGAAAACAATCGAGAGAATTTATGGTCAAAGGTAATGAGTTCTTGAGCAACGTGGCGACGTTCAGATTCGTACGTTTTCAAGATGGATCGATTAGCAGTTCCATTAAGAACAGAGGCTATTTTCCATCCCAAATTAAATGTATCTTGCATACTAACATTCATCCCTTGTCCAGCTTTAGGGGAATGGGTGTGTACTGCATCACCCGCCAGGAATATACGATCGTACTGAGAAAAATTCGAGGCAACTCGCTGACCAATTTGATACGCCGTCCACCAATCACAGTATTCGTAATCTAGTTTGTAAGGTGCCATTATCTTTCGAGCAGAGTCCAAAATCATTTTGGGATCGATGGAACCTCTTTCAACCGTTGATCCGATCTCTGTTGTGGTGATCTGTATGTAGAGTCTGACGAGTTTGTTTTCTCTTGGGATGACCATCATGCTACCTGAATTCGAAGAATGAATTGCACATCGCATTCGAATATCTGGAAAGTTTGTGATGGGAATAATATCAAGTACACCCCAAATGAAATCGGTTTGTTCACCTTCGAGTTTAATCCCTAGTTGTCTTCGTGTCCAAGAGTGTGCACCATCACATCCTATTAGATATTTTGCCTTGACTGTCTCGTTCATCACTGTTAATTCATTTTCATGTGCATTACCCAAAACTTCATCGGTGTCATCATCAGCCACTATATTACTTCGGAAGAGACCATCGGAGGTTGCTGCTCCATCCATCGTTGCTTGGGTCTGCTTGGGTTCAATTTGATCATCGGTGAGATGTTGTAGAACGACTTCAATAGGATATTCATCTGGATCTTCCGCTTTTGTTTCGTCGAATGCTAGCACATATGGAAATATCCCACGTTCAACTTTGATGTTACTATGTTCTTCGAGAGAATCGAGAAAGAAGCTTTCTACTCGACCTGGGAAGAGACATCTATATTAGTTTACCTGTTACTGCCATGAAACAACTCATTGTACGTACCTTGATGCAAAACAACCTGTTGAAACCGACTAATTCCTGGGATAGTATCTGGAATTCTATCCGATCTTCTCAACTTTCCTTCAGAGTCTGGATTCCAGAGACAAATCTCAAGCATGTGATTGCTCTCCTTCCATACTCTATCTGCAAAGCCAAACGAATCAAAAATTTCCAAGGTGCGACATTGGAGTCCATCAGCTTGACTATGGCAAAACTTATGTTAGTTCATGGGCTTGTTGAATCTCGAGATTTTTCGATAATCCATACCCGGTAAAGATCTTGGTGCCTCTCTTGTCAATGATTCGAGCATTGATTCCACAACGTGCCATCCATGTTGCTGCCATAAGGCCAGCGGGACCAGCTCCAATTACGAGAACGTCCACTTCCGAGTTCATTTTCCGAGTCAAATCCATTGTTTTGTACACGACGTAAATCTGTCTTGATCGCCTCCGATTTACACAGTCTCACCGGCAGAAAACATGGAAGTTTAGTGAAGATATATCGCAAAGAAACTTAAAGTTTTGGTTAATTGAAGTGTTGGAAAGGGAAATAGACAGTGGTCCACGGAATTGCCTTGAGAATTTAACTTGAAGCTATTCTTCCAACTCCAGCTCGATGCGGGGTTACATATGAGGGTCACAATTGGCGTACGAAGAGTAGTATTCTTCGCAATCCTGGTGATGCAGATGACAGATAACAATAGAGTCACGGCTTTCTTGTATTTGAAAGCGAAGTCGTTACTGGCCAGAGGAGGAAGTGGCCTTGCAATTGCAGACAGATATATGTATGTGTATATACTTTGGTCTTTCTGTTTTCAATTTACCTGTTGTCCTGCCTGGGTCTTGGATGAATGGTTTGTATCGTGTTGAGACTGTCAGACGATCGAAACAAGCAAAGACATGGTAATTGGTGAATGTATCTCCTGGTCCATTCATGAATTGTAACACTCGTGCTCTCCTCTCCTCTTCTCTTCTCTCCTCCTCTCTCCTCTCCATGCCGTGGATAATGCGGATTGCGGAATTGAACAGTCTATCTGTCAAAGCTCACTCACTCACTCACTCACTACTCTTGACATACGGCAGTACCGACGCATGCATCATTGCGGGGTTTCCTCATCGGGGAGGTAAGGAGATTTCCAAGTCTTCTCTTCCTAGTTGGCTCGTAAATCTCAAACTTCCGATTGGTTCCAAACACTTATCTCCGGGTCCCACCAATGTACCTTACCCAAGTTCCCCTTCACATCCCAAATATCCCAAAGCTCCATCTGCTGATTCATTCCGTCGACACCAAAAATCGATTCATACTGTGGGGTGCTGCGGGGTCTAAAACTTAACAATTGTAACATGCAGGAACTGATTGTCTCATCAATTGTAAGCAATTGGAAATGGTTGCCGTTATGTGGACCGAGAAGTTGTATTTTTTCGTGGAAAGTTGATCCCAAGCCGCCATGATCCGACGGAAGTGCAGTACCCTTCCGACGGATATATATATTCAATGTCGTCCAACTGTTGATTCCATGCATTGAACGATATATTTCTATCATTTCTACCTTCTTTCACTCTCACTCTTACCTGTTTACATATTCAAGATGGCCAACGCAACAGCAAACACCAATGGCAATGCTTCACATAAATTCGATCCAAACTTCACACAAAATGTCATCAACGCAATGGGACCCAAAACCAGTCCTCGTATGAGAGAAGTTATGGGATGTCTCATCAAACATGTTCACGACTTTGCGCGAGAAGTAGAACTTACAGTTGATGAATGGATGTTGGGAGTAGAGCTTTTGAATGAAGCAGGGAAGATGAGCGACCACAAGAGAAATGAGGGGCAATTAGTTTGCGACGTCATTGGCTTAGAATCGTATGTTTTAATTCCCCAAAATTACTGGCCCGTATTTTCTAACACACGAACTTCCCAGGCTCGTGGACGAAATCACATTCAAAAAAGCTGCAGATGCAGTTGACGCTCCCACCGCAAGTGCGATTCTTGGACCATTCTTTCGACATGATGCTCCAGTCTTGGAAAACGAATCTTCGATTATTCAAACGGCAGTTGATGATGGAGAGATAGTATATATGCATGGAACAGTCACAGATCATAAGACCAAGAAGCCTATAGCTGGAGCTACAGTAGATGCATGGCAAGCATCAACCAATGGATTATATGAACAACAAGATGATGAACAAGCGGAACATAACTTGAGAGGAAAATTCAAGACTGATGAGAATGGACATTATGGATTTTATTGCTTGAAGCCAACACCTTATCCTGTTCCTTTTGATGGTATGTCATTTGCCATTCTTGAAGAGGTCAAGCTAATCATTTCAAGGTCCCGCTGGCAAAATCCTACAATTATTAGACAGGCATCCATTCCGACCTGCACATATCCATTTAATTGTAAGTTCTAGCTTTCGTCTTGAGGATTGGCATGTAGTTCGCTCAAACTAACATACAATTTACAGGTCCAACACGATAACTACAAACCTCTCACAACCCAAATCTTCAATTCAAAAGACGAATATCTTCAAAACGACTCGGTCTTTGCTGTTAAAGATTCACTCATCGTCGATTTCGTTCCTTTGAAGGATAACCCCAAAGCGTCTTTAGAACTCAATTATCCTGTTGTTCTTGCTCCTCAAACCGGAGCATAGAAAGTCGTCTGTCTAGTATATCATCGGAGTATAGGAGTACCATGGAATTTACTTTTTTGTTAAAACCATTTCGAAATCCAATATCGGAAGAACTTTAGTTTTCTTTTCTTTTCTTCTCTCGAAATGTTATGAATAACCTGTCTGTCTATTATATCAATTCAATAATACCCTTCAATTTTTGAATCTTTTCGCAACACTATACTAGCTGTGAAATTACTTGCCTATGATATGATTTTTCTCGTGCACAATAATCCCTTCTATCCTTCTAAAATATAACAATCCTTTTCACTGCAATCTTATCACAACAAGATATGCAATGGTAATCACATGGCAAATCTAGAATAAAGTGTTTTGTTTAGTATTAGAAAATAGAAATTTGATTGGATGTATATATATACTATCATGGATGGTATCATGAGTGTGTATTCGGCACGGCAAAATATGACACATGTTGATCTCTTCATTTCTCTCTTCTGTGTTTTTTTTCCTCTTCTGTAATTTTTGTTTTCCATTCATCCTGTATGAGGGTAAGAAAAGGTGTGAAAACAGGAAAGGAAAGGAAAGGAGAGGTATTAAAGGGATTAGTTAAGTGCTCTTTTGTTCAAGAGTTCGGGTTTGAGATTTGGATTTGAAGATTGGGGATTTGGGATGTCGAGGAAGAGGATTTTATGTATCATTCATTGTCGCGCTCTTAATTCTACAAATACAATCTCTCATCCCCCATCCCCATCTCATCTCATCCATCTCACTTCTCCCCCACACCACCCCTCCCCAAAACAGCCACAACCCCCTCCCCCCCAGCAACAACACACCATTCCCCCCCTCTACTCCAGGCACACCCCCTCCCCATAAAACTCCAGCCCGGGACCGTCTCGACCTTATGCGGCAGCAATCTCTTCAACGGATACGCCTGACGAATATCATATTTTTGATTCCACAATTTAATATCCATTCTCGTGGTGGGGATTTTCTCAACAACGATGCCTTCTGCTTCACTTTCTAATTTTAGTCCGTTGAGAGTGGGATGAGAGTTGATGTTTGAGTGTGAAGAGGGGCCAGAATTACTCGTGGTGGTGGTGGTGGAACTTGCTGGACTTGCATCTCTTACTCTATCTGTGACACTTTTGAAAGCTCCTCCTCTTTTACCTCGGGTACGGAAAGGAGATAAGAATGCAGGACGCTTCATTTTACTTTGGGTTTGTTCTTCGGAATTGGGAGTTTGTTGACCAGAGGTTAGGCCGGAGTTTGATAAGGAAAAAGGCCCTTGTGATTCAGGGTCATGTTTAGAAGTAAAGTGCGGAGGTAAAGAGCGTAAATATTCATCATAAGCGACTAGACGATTAAGGTCCCAAAAGTAAACTTTGGATCCTAGAGCAGGGATTGCGAGTATAGAATGAGATATTTGAGGAAGGCCAGTGTCTGGATCTAAGTTTTGATCGGGACTGGAGTCAGATTGATTTGAAATCGGAATACCTTGAAAAAGCGAGAAGCGAATCCAAGCAGTTTCTGTTCCCGGGGTAGAAAATCTGAGTTGGAAATTAGTTCAAGAGCGGCGAAATTGAAGATGAAAGCATGGTGATAAAGATACAAAGGGAAAGATGTAAATCTGGAGGATGACGCTCCGCTGGCACTCTGCGGGCCACTGCCGTTGAGGCAGACTATTCGGAGCGAGTATCTTCTTTTTGGTGATAAAGAATCATATCCATCCGATCACTAGAATAAATTCCTAGCAACATAAAATGGCTACTAGTACTATCATACATTGGGATCGGAGTGAAAATGCAGATTACCTTTGGCCATCATGAATTGAATAAATACAATGGGATGAGAACAAAATCACAAGTCCTCTATTAGAAGAGGGACACAAAAAATTAAGAAACAAAAAAAAAAAGAGAAACATAATACATACTCAATCAACCTGACATAAGGATCGTTCTTTGTTGGATCCGTAAAACATGTTAAAGTTGCACTCCCATTGGCGGCCTCATGTTGAGTTGGTGCTTCATCTTTACTTGGAGGTCGACCTTCAGAATCAAATCCTGTGATATCCCAAAGTACTATACAGTCCTCACACGCTGACCGAGAGAGAATAGAATCATCGTGGAATTGAACGCTTGGGAGGACAATGTCAGTATGGATTTTCAATTGTGACCTGAGGGAAGGAAGGGGTAAAGAGGAATTGAATATGGTGATGATGGAGACATGAGGAACTACCAATCGACTGCACTAGTATGAATCTCAGATGTCGAGAAATGTGGAAATTGAATTTCTGTCGCTCTATTTGTTGCGGTATTGACATCCGGAAAGATAGGTAATGACCACTAAATCATGTTAAAAATCATTGCTTTCTATCCAGGATACGAATACTAACAAGACAAATCATGTAATCTTCGCCACCAGACAGTAAATATCGACCAGAACGATGAAACGCCTTGTGCAAATTAGTGATCTGAGATGGATTTTTGAGTGGTATGGACATACGATTGTTAGAATGGTTGTTCTATGACCTCCTGATAATATCGCCGCACAAGGATGTCCCTCATTGTTTTGATCTAAACTCCAGATTCGAATTGTGGTATCTTTAGAACAAGATGCTAATATCTGAGGATCAGTTGGAGAGATTATCAATTCATTGATTGCCTATCACTGATCAGTCTCTGCGATGCTACTCTACGATGACTTAGTAATCATACTCCTCCATGTCCTACAAGTACCTGATAATAATTAGTATTTGGTACACGAAGACATACCAATGTCACTCACCCTAATAAGTTCGCCCGAAAGTACATCCCAAATCTTGATTTTGGCATTGAGTCCTGCTACACAAAGGAGAGGCCTCGCTAAATCTTTTGTCCAACAGCATGCGTAATGCTCTGTATCTGGCTAAGGATCTCGTATCAATGATCAACCATTACATGATTATGGAAATCAACGACTTACCTCCTCGTCGATAATCAATCGTACAACCTCGATTCCTTTTTTGTCAGTAGGGGGTCTACATATCAAAATCTGTGTTTCATTTAGCAATTTAGATGTGCTGACTGAAGGGGGAGGAAAAACTTACATGTCTCCCACCTACCACCGCATAAATAGGATCGACACCAGGTTTATTGTACGGATAAAATTTGACTGTCCAAAATTCATTATTTTCGATTGTTGGAGCATTCTTACGTTTTTCTGAAACTTGTCAGGCCATAATTAGGTATGAGGGGATACCGAAACGGGTTACCACATACCAGTAGGAAGATTCTGAAGAATGATATATCCAGTTAGATATTGGGTTTCTTCCGCTCACCGAGGAATCTTTCTCGATACGCTTATAAGATAATTTTGGTGGAAGCATATCAAATCCTCACCGACATGCTTTAAGAAACACCCGCGGTTGCATATTTGGATATGTACGAACTTACCGCAAATTGATGAGCCTCTTTTAATTTCGGCAATTCCCATTCACCATGTCCATGTCTCCAACTCATGATTTAGTAAGAGCAAATGGTTACTTGATTGGCTATCGGCAGATTTTGAATGGAGTTCAATGCGGGTTGAAATGTGATAGGCGTTGCAGGATGCAATGTAGGAGAGGGTTGACCCTCGGGGTTGATACTACAAAAATACTCTTGATCTCGATTCTGTAGTACTTGATCCAAAATACGGACCGATACCTTCATTCAACATGAAGATGGAACCCGATGAGATCAAACGGATGCACTTGCTGTCAATTAATATCCCGACCAAGAAGTTGTTTCCACCGACTTGCAGTAATGGATTCCGAGAACGGGCTTGATAGAAGTTCTCATCGAGATTTGAGTGGAATCTGAAGTAGGGAAAATGATTAGTCCACGTGATTATGGAGATGGATGTTTGTTGTTTGGTGTTTCGTTTCACCAAACCAGCCATGCTTCTCGGAATACAGACCGGTTCGAATGTTCCAAAGGCATACTCATTCCAGCCCGTTATAGCTCATCCATGCGTCCAACAAAAGAAGAAGAAGAAAAAAGAAAACTATAATAAGATTTTGCACGCATATTGATTGTGTAACTTTTGACGGCCTCTCAACCTACCAAATTTACGGAAGAGGTTTTGTCTGGGTAGGTATCCGATGTTTTGATAATGGAGTATCAACCCAAGGCATAGTGCAGCGGAAGATTATTTTGCGTTGTTTTTGGATATCAGCATTGACTTTGCTTACCTCTTTTCAATATGTGGTTGGATTTGATTGAATGACAAGATTAAAGTTATCGCGTCTTTGCTTTCAAGACTTGGCTATCATTCATGCCATATGGAATTAAGTTCCGAAGTATCTTTCTTATCTTTCGATTTTTCTTCAATTTTGATTATCGTTGCGTTGCGTGCCGTCCCTGGGTATTCAGATAATGCGTTGATTGATTGATTGACTAGGTAGGAAGGTGGGCGGGTAGGTAGTGATGAAATTGAAGGGTTGAATGATTCGGAGAGTTTTGGTCAGTGATGGTGGTGGTGGTGGTGGTCGTGTTGATGGTGGTTGAGGCGGCGGGAAGGGTAAAGGGTAGTGAGGGAAGTGAGGGAGGGAAGTGAGTGGTCGAAGTTTTGGTGAGAATTCCGTTTGGGGTTAGTATGATATGTATAATGAGGAATGATATAGACAAGCAACAAGGCATAACACGGCTGAAGCATATTATACCTAGATAGGCAGTAAAATTGTAATAATTATAAAACTGACGGTAAAAATAAAGAACCATCCAATCAAGTGCAGTTGTTTTTCACTGCGATTACCAAATACGTATACATATAGATATATGTTGAAATCCTCTTTTGGCTTCCTTTTTCATTAAAGGAATAATAGGACTCTCTACTATCTGCCCACTGCCTCTCTCCTCACTATCTACCTATCTGCTCACTACCCATCTACCCATCTACCCATTACTATTATCCATTGACCATGTTCAGACTCTTACGTTATGTAGGTTGCTGGATGGTTTATCAAAGCCCTCCATCCATTATTACCACCTAAGCTTGCTGGCTGAGTACTTACTTGGTAGTACTTACTGGTCCTGATTCAGTGTTGCTTTTGTTAAAACCACCGCTGATCAACGTTACATATTCGTCCAACCTAGAATTCTCCAAGACATAAGACATTTGGCCATCATGATATCATTCAATGTGGCAAGTAATCCAATAATACGAACACGAAAGACAGGGGAAAAGAACGAAAGGAAAAAAAAAAGGTTGATTCGAACATTTCCCATTGCACTGTGTACATAGGTCGGTACATACACACGGGTACATGCGAGTACCACACACACAGCACACAATAAGATAGATACATACCCATGTACTCTCGTCCTTTCTGTTCCTCCCGAATATATCCGATTTTCCATATTCCTGATCCCGTAACTGAGAGTGCATACATATAACTTACCGTCGAACTTATCCCAAATCCTCGTTGTTTCATGCTCATCTTTCTCTTGGTGATAGGTGTCATTGCATAGGCGGGTGTTACTTGATGATTCCCGTAAGCTGTCTTGTCATGTACCTACTCTCCTCCACCAGCTCCCCTTAATATATTCCCATCCTGACATCTTGCGAGAATGCATTAATCATGCTACAAGTAATAACACGGGGAAAGAATGGATTATCCGGTATGCTTGGATTAGACGAATGAGCCAAAGAGACGAAGGCGAGAAACACATGGCTTGTTTGATGTGCGTGGAGAGCCAAAGGGAATGAATTGAGTTTTCCCAGAGACAATCCCGTTCAACGGGGATCCTGCAGATATTTCTCAAATTCCCTGGGTCAATTCAACCAATAGATGGATGGATGGATTCCTAGTACCTTGTAGATAGTATTTATTATCTCAAGCAGCCCTAGTCATAACCAAGCACTTCTCGAGGCTGAAGCCCTGAACTTGAATACAGTAAGTGGTATATGGGATAACATGATCTAGAATATCTATCGAGGTGTGTAATCAATAATAGTGAATGACGCTCCGCTGGCCCTCCGGGGGCCATTGCCATTGAGGCCGACTATCTGGATTGGTTTGAAGATATCAAATATGGAAATAAGTCCACGTAAAGAGTCTAGACAATCTTCACAATCGAGCTGAAGTTATCAAACGGGAAAGGAAAGGATAGATATCAATAGAACATGACTAGTTAGTAAGTAAAATGTTACCTCTCTCGCCTCTGTGTATCTAACCTCTGACTCGAATACCATGAGGTGGGTCTGCATGCTGGCAGGAATTTTATCACCAACCCCTTGGAACATCATCGACCCTTAAAAATCAAAAAACCAATTATATCTTCAGAAATCACCCTCCTTGGGGATTTGACACAGGGAGGTCTGTAAGGTTACATTTTAAAAATCCCTAAAAATACCAAACATACTAAGAAGCACTAAAATGATGTTTATAGATTATAGTAGCCGGTTTTAGCGTTGGGGAGTTTTTCCCTATACAAGAAATTTCCAAGATTTGACAAGTTGCAAGAGAAGAGAAACATCACATCACATCATCTAGATGATCTAAAACACAAATCCACGACGACAGACGTCCTATCTACTAGGTACCATTCATCAAAATTCGAGACAAAAAAAGAAAAACGCACTCTCATAACTCTTCCATCATTTTCCATCGTTTTCATCATGCATACGACATCATTACACTAAACGCCCTACACGGACGGCATGGCATTTTCTATAATCCCTCCCAGCAACCTCTTACTAGAACTTCTGAACACAACGTTGACCTGGCTCTCCTGAAAGTTGTAACAGTGGCTGGTTACTCAAACTCCTTTCCATTTCATAAATAATTTCCGTTTTCCGGTCCCGAACATACATACATACATACATACATACATACATACATACATACATACATACATACTTCGCACTTTATTAGACTGCAACCCTTGTGACAGCGGCACAGCGGCAAAGATACCTACCTAGTACACACGCACACAGTCCTTCCTGGGAAAAAAAAGTCTGCATATTCGTACCCTGTCGATCAATTGAATCCTGGGAACAGGGCAATACGACCCCTAGGGTCCATCATCATCACAGACGGAGAAAGGCCCTCGATTCGCTTGTTCACCCGCAATCATTCAATTATATTGGTCAATTCAAAAGTGGCCGTGAAAGTGGTCGCTTTGGAATACGCAACAGCAACAGTCAGTGGTACTGCATTTCGGGAACGGGGTTAGGGATTTCCCTCAAGTGGCTTCGCGGGGTTGATAGCACTCAGACATTACACATGACAGACGCATCACCTCCAAAACTCTTCTCGAACCAATCCAGCCTATTCTTATGCTTTTGGATCGACGATCTCCTTCAAAAGTATTATTCTATCGCCTCAGTTCAATGCAATTATCATGTCCAATCACCATACCAAAATAGTACCACATATATCTAGCTCCATTTCTATATAACCTTCCTAGTCCCCCCGCCCCTTTCCAATATTTTTATTTTCCACTCATCCCATTACACTTTATACATATCACTTGTTGAAAGGTCAACTTCGAGTCCTTCGATTCAAATCGTCTACCGATAGAACTGAGCATCTTATTAGAGATACAAACGCCAGATTCTTCAAAATGGAGACTACTTTTATGACTATTCACAGTGAGTAAATTCTTTCTCTGATCTGTACAATGATATCAGAAGTGCTTCTTATTACTATGATTTGTGGAAACGTAAATGTTTATGGGGAAAAGAGAGGTCGTTTTAATGTGGATAATGATGATGGGAGGAGATGAGTAGGACATCATAAGGAAAAGTTTCCTTGTTGATGTTCCTTTTGCTTTTGGTATCATTTGGGAGCAAGATTCAAAACCTTGGGTGGATAAGGGAGTACTGGGGAAACATCTTTTTGTTGTAAAATAATCAGTAAGGTATTCAAATGATTAAGGGTATCATTATGGGGGCAAGCCCCCAAGCCCCCTTTGCTCGCTACGCTCGAAGATCTGATTCTTACTATTAGTCGGCCTCTACGGCAGTAGCCCCCGGAGGGCCAGCGGAGCGTCATCTATTTTCTTATTGGTTCAAGAATGTTTCATGCATTAGGCTAACGTTTACTTTTAATCAGACCTTACCCCTCAAGCCAACATTCTGTACGCTTCAGAGTCAATCTCTGAAATTCTTGGGTATGAACCTGAGGATGTTGTAGGCAAAGCTTGGTTCGAGTATTTCGATAAGGACAACGATAATACTCCATTTGCTCGTCAAGCTACAAGTCAGGGTGTTCACTTGGAAAAAGCTGCTGTTATTTATCATGCCACAATCGCACACAAGGATAAAAAAGCAAATGGAAAACCTAACTGGATCACTTGTGAATGTGTTTTCACTGTTGTTCATGATGTCTTGGTTGCTTGTACGAGTCAATACACTGCGGACTCGCATGAAAATTACATGGATAGAATTCGTGGAGCTATCAGTATGATCCTTTTTTCCCTCCCTATTCTTCTCAATTTTCTAACGATAATTTAGGAAAAGAAACTTCCAAGAGCTTGGTTAAACGTTTCACTGCTCCTCCAAAGGACTTGAGATATCATATGTTGGAAAACCTTTCCTTCAAATTTCGAGACCCAATTACGGAAACTTCTACGCGCGAACCAAGAGCTGCTTTGATCCTCAATCGATTCACTCGAAGCTTGACAGTCATGTATTCCACTGAAGCAATTGAAAAAGTCCTTGGCATCAGTAAGGAATACATTGTTGGTAAAAGCTTTTACGAATGTATTCAACAACAATGCTTGGCCGAATCTATCGCTGCTATCGAAAGTGCAAAAGGAAATGATTCTATCGCTCATCTCATCTTTTGGTGTCGCGATCCACGTCATCCTCATGAAATAGAGGAACTCAATCAAGCCCTTGATGATGCTAGTGATGTTAGTGGAAGTGAAGGTGAGGATGAAGGTGATGCAGTTGGTAGAAATTCCAACTCAGCATCTTCTCCAACCGCCACACGAACTACTTCTCAACCTAGCAGAGAAAGCGTCATTCGACGAAACAATCGTCAACGATCTGCTGATAATCCCAGCACTGATCAGGTCTTAGCTGTCTTTCAACGAATTCAATTGGAAGCTGTCATTTCTTGTACTTCGGATGGCTTGGTCGTCATTCTGCGTAAAGCTCCTGCTACATCCCGTATTGAACATC
Source organism: Botrytis medusae (assembly GCA_019395255.1). Lineage (NCBI taxonomy): Eukaryota > Fungi > Ascomycota > Leotiomycetes > Helotiales > Sclerotiniaceae > Botrytis > Botrytis medusae. The sequence goes on along the minus strand of JAHXJL010000029.1, from coordinate 68,473 downwards.
AAGCTATTGCTCCATGGGGTGTTAATCCAATTGCGCCACATGTTGTTCAACCGGATCCAAATGATCGCTTTGTTCATGGTCACGAAGCTACGGCTCTTCAACCTGGTGCATCTAAAGAAGAATCCATCAAGAGCATTCGAGAAGTGGCTGTATTTGCTTGGGCACTGTGTGGTATCAATGGAAATATTGGAGCGTATGGACGTGGAACCCCTGGTCCCAGATCTCAACCTCCAGCATTACCAGTTTGGAATCCTCATGGACCGACCGAAATGGAACCGCCGGTTAATCAAGCAGAGGTAGATTGGGCTCGAAGACATGGAAAGAGAAAGGAAACGGGTCATTCACTTGGTCATGTTTTCAGAGAGGAAAGAAATGAGAGACGAGAGAAGAGAAGAAAGTTGGGGGAAATGAAACCAGATGGTTATGTTCAACATGATTATCAACCAGTCAGTACAACTGGTTATGCTCATCAGAATAATGGATATTCTGGTACTTCCGCTCCTGGAAATGGAAATGGAATGGGATATAATGGTTATGGTAATGGTCTTAATGGTAATGGTACTCATTAATAGTATCTTTCCCTACCAGACGAGCTTGCGTAAAGCAGTAAGACTTGTATCAGATGACTGGACAACAGAGAGCTGGGTTGAAGGGAGGATTGGATTACAGGTGAGAGAGGAGGAAAGATGAATTCCAAGTTTGATAGGAGAATTTGGTGAAATGTTGCAATGATGAGGTCGTTCGTCGTTCTTTTTGGGATACAGATGCTGCAACTTGCAAGGGGATGTTGATGATTCTTTTACGATTCAATTGGTGCTTACATACCTATCGATATGATATAACTTGTCCGGAAAAGTAGCAAATAGCATACAGCAACACACTCTTTTATTTGCTATAATGAGAATTCTATCTGGTATTTATGGACGAATATGTTGTGAAGTCTGTAGTAATATAATATAATATATAGTAATATGGCAATGCAGTAAAAATCCTCAACATCAATAAAAACAACGAGGGACTGGGAAAGGAAGTGGCGAATGGATAGAAGAGCTTGGACCTCATATATGTCAAACGGGAGATCTAACCATAAACAGCTTAGCAAGATGCCCCGAATACGCAGCTCATGTGTAGCTTAAGGAAACCGTGGAATTTTGGATGGCTTCACGAATAATTGACCCAGAAGATACCTTATCGCCAGGAACGAACCGTCTGCGATCGCATATAAATTCACACTCGTTCCATTCATCCACAATTGGAAATTCATTCGCATCCTGTGGCCGTACGATCCACGGTTACGACTTCTTAAACTCACTTCGCGAGAGTTCGGTTGGTCGCCGCGGAATTTGGATTCGAAGGTTTGCGAGGTGTCTGGTATCTAGTATCTACTTGGAATCGCAACTGCATGTACCAGTACCTCTCTGCTGTATCATATCATCGCATTATCAGCGCTATTGAATCTTCGACACGGCGGAAACATTAAGGGAACGTCATGGCGTCGTCCTCAAATCCATACCAGCATTATGATCAACCTCGCGTGGAGGATGATTTGATTGATCCTGATGATGGTATGTTTATTCGATTTATATTTTTCTGTGGATTTTGTTTGTGTTTGTACGGAGGAGGGAGTATATGTTGACACAGCATATCTGGAGAGCGAGGGTTAAATATATTGATCTTTCTATGATGTCTCCCCTCCTTCATCATATACCCTGCATTGATTCACAGCTGCCATTCTCACTCATGCATCTACATATGCTAACCAATCTACCCAGCAACCCTCGATGATCTCGACGATCCCCTCAATGCAACCACCTCCCGCACTCCCCTCACCGGAAACATCCAACAGACACAATCCTCGACGCAATCCTCCCAAAACTATCTCACCTCCCGCATCCCAGGCGAAGATCGACGAGCACCCACTAACACACTCGATGAATCGGTTTGGGAAACACTCTCGCGCGATCTCACAGCCATCTGGTCCAAAATGCGCGAAGTGCTGTATCCAAAATATCTTTTCGGTGGATCGATGATTGATTCTCATGGGTTGCGAGGCGCATATTCGCAGTTTCGAGAAAATGGGATTCAAGGGGCGAGAGAAGAGTTGAGGGGTATGATTGGCAGAGTGACGGATGTAGAGGGTTTGACACAGGGAAATGCTATGAGTGAGGGATTGAGAGATTGGGATTTATGGGGCCCGTTGGTTTTTTGTTTGGGCTTGTCGTTGCTGTTGAGTTTTAGGGCGAGGGGAGATCAGATGAGTAATGTTTTTAGTGGGGTTTTTGCTATGGTTTGGCTTGGGGAGGCGGTGGTGACGGTGCAGATTAAGTTGTTGGGAGGGAATATGTGAGTCTTTTCTTTCTTACTTATCCTCTTTTCCTTATTACATCCCCTTTCTCTTTTCTTCTCCTATACGGATCTGGCTAACCCCCCTCTCAAGTTCCTTCGCTCAATCCGTCTGCATCATAGGCTACACCCTTTTCCCGCTCGTCATCGCAGCACTTCTTTCCGCACTAGGTCTTCATCCCATCCCGCGAATCCCAATCTACATTGTCCTGGTGGCGTGGAGTATGGCGGCGGGCATCAGTATCTTGGGAGGAAGTGGAGTGGTGAAGAATAGAGTGGGATTGGCGGTCTTTCCTCTGTTTGTGTTTTATTTGATGTTGGGTGCGCTTTGTTTTATTTCTTAGGGGTTGTTGGGTTTGGGGTGGGAAGGGGCGGGGAGGAGAGAGGAGAGAGAATAGGGTGTGTGAGAGGAATGGAAATTTGTGGTTTAGAGAGAGCAGTGGGGTAGAGTGGATATGACATGAAAGGAAAATGGAAATGGAAATGAAAAGGATAGGGAAAGGGAAGATGGGAGGCTTTGAAAATTGAGGAGTCTTTTGGTGAGAGTGGAAACATTGATATTTTATTTGCTATGCTATGCTATGCTAGTCTTGGGAATATATAAATTATGATATGCTTTTTTTTGGTGGGTTCATGTTTTGTGTGTATATTTTTTGTTCTGGGTGTAGCTTTTGTGTGCAGGCTTTGTGTGTAGATTGTTAGGGGGAGGAATGGCAATGGAAATTGGGAATTGGAAAGGGGGGGTTGGTCGGATGGATAGATAGATGATTTCTTGTAGATTCGTGGGTGCGTATGGGCACACATATCTAGATCTAGATGGTTTTTGTTTTTGTTTTTGTTTTTGTTACTATGTTTGTTTTGGTTTTTGGTTTTGAGATTGAAAGAATGGATGGATGGATGGGTGGAGATAGGGAGGGAGAGGCTTTGAGTTCCTTTCCTTTCCTTTGCTTTGTAAAGGAAATGTAGAGTGCGTGAGTGAGTGGTTGAGTGTGTGTGTGTGTTTCTCTAGTAGGGAGAAGTTGGTTTTGATTTCTTTTCCTCTTTTTCTTTTCTTCCTTGTTTTTTGAGCTTGATATAGAGTTGGAGTATAAATATTCGAGAGGGAAGATTATTGATAATCCTGTATTTATCTGTGAGTACTTCTCATTCTGACGCTTCAGGGGTGGTAGTGGTGGAGAGGAGAGGGGAGGAAGGGGAGGGGAAGAGAAGAGGTTGCTTGGTTGGGGTTGGGAGAGAGGAAGGAGGAGGGAAAGAAAAAAAAATGATGATAAAAGAGTACTTTAGGTTCTTTATTATTGTTCTCGCCCTGTTTTGTTATTGTTATTATCAATAGTCGCTACACATTATCACACATACTCTATCTTCTATCGTTCTGTTCACACGATAGCATTCAAATCCTCTAAATTGAAAAAAGGAAGCAAAAGATTGTGTCTGCTTATTACTAAAGTTAGTTTATCTTTTATTATCATTATTATTAATATATACTTCTTTCTTTCTATTCATTACACTGTTATTGAATCCAGATATTGTCATATTCCTCTTGCTATTTCTATTTATTTCTAATATATATATCGAATCTAATCTGTAAGTCAATCCATTCCACAGACTCATCGAATACTTAAATAGTATACTATTGTTAATCACCATAAACCTAACCAGCGGAATCTTCTACCTGTGTCTTATGTGTTCTAGTATATCAATTCCCCCTGTTTGGTAGATGTTTCCTGGGATTCGAGTTTGGGAGAGAAGAAAGAGAGAAAGCAGAGGATCATGTCTGTGTTCTTATTTAGTGAAGTGATATGATCTCGTATTTCTGGTTTATATTTCCTCTCGGTATGTTCTTCTATTTAGTGGGTGGGGGGTTGTTTTGTTTGGCATCCATGGAATGGGTTCTTCCTACTATTTATCTATCTATTTTTTAAGGTCTTTGAGATCTTTGATGCTGCGCATAAGGGATATATAAAGGAGCGTTACATTTGAGAGGAGTGCTGGGAGTTTGGACTTGAATTAAATTGCGAGCTACCTAATGAAGATACAAATTCATATGGATACGGGAATTCTATTGGTGAAATGGAGTTTAATTGATATTGGATATGTATATCTAAATTTCCCTTCTCTTCTCTTCTCTTCTATGATCTGTCCATCGATATTTGAGAAATGAGTGTAGAGAACGAAGTAACTTCGAAAGGGAGTTGTTGTCGTTGTCATTGTTTATGGAGAATGGAGACTAGATTATCAGTGTCATTGAGTCTGCCAGTTTTGTCGATTACATGTTCGCCTCCGGAGAAAAATACGGGATGATAATGGACTTGCGGTCACGGGGAAGATAGATAGATTTAAGTTTGGGAGATGTTAATTATTTTGTATCTTTTTGAGGTGTTTTGTTTAGTAACTTTTAGCTTGTTTATGGTGCGGATGCTTTTGATACGGATGCTTTTTTGATGCTGGAATACGAGACCGTGGTATGTCTTATGTATTATTCATTTACTTAACAAGCTCTCCAATACTGCGGGATGACGAAAAGAAAGTGAATTTTCGAACATGAGATATCTAGTTGATCATCTACCCTCATAAGAATTTCCTTGTAGAGAGATGCATCACAATTCACTTGAAACCCAGTTTTCATCCCTCTCTTGAAAGAAACGAGAGGGATTATTTAACTCCCCTTCCCAAGTCCTTCAGCATTAGATAAAATACTGGGCACTTCACGAAAGGTGCACTCCTGTGCTTCAACTTGCACATACACATGTCGGCTAACACAAACCCACACAAAAACAATAAGCATCGGACTTTATAGATGGAATCAGCATTCATTTATACTTGACTAGCTAGGTACTCACTATCTATTTATACCACTCATGATTCACTTCCACTCTCAAGTGTTGTCATTCTTTCAGGCCTCTTAACTTTTATCGTCCCTTCGATTCTCATCCTCTGGTAAGAACTTGCACTTTTCTGTACTCACTCTGCCTGAAATCTCACAAACAGATATAGGCATTGTATGATTATAAGTTCATCTCAGAAAATTGTATGCGTGAATTGGTATGGTAGTCGTCGTACTAATTTTACGCGAGTTGAGTACTCTTCGAGTTAGATTTTGAGCTTCCTTCTTCATGTCTGTCTTGAAATATGGAATTTGCATCCTCGAAATTTTGAGTAGTGAGGAATGGCATCATTGCCGAGAATTGTTTTTACTGTTGTTATTTGAGTGCTATGAGATATTTTGCTGTCGAGATGTGTATCTGGGACTTCAAACTTCGTAACTCCATCACCATCACCATCACCATTATCTGCGGAAAATTCAAGCAGGAAAAGCTCAATATATGTGTAGAGAATCATATCATTGTAGTTGTCACCATATTGGTAGTTTTCCAGGCCTTACTCGCAGTTTGTGTTGTAGAAGAGATAGCTTGCTCACCTCATACCTTATATAGCCTCGTTTTCAAAAATTACCCAAAAGCCATCCATAAACCATGAAGCAAGCAATGCAGGGTCCGAAAAGAAAGATGGAAACTTCCTAATTCGTGAATACCAAAAAACGAGGTATCAAAAACACCATGATGATTAATTTCGTAGAATCGAAAGAGAGAAGCAATCGAATACTATATTCCCAATCAAACGCCACGAAACTTTTCGCTATCAATTAATCAAACTCGAGGATTGTATAACTATCATCAAATTATCATAAACTCCTTACTCGTTATCAAACCAAGCAAATCAAATGGTACCCAATCCTCCATTCATCATTCATTAAGCAACATAAAATCCCGTGAAACTAGAAAAGAAAGGAAAAAGAAATCGATGAAACGGTAGATGTGTAAACGTTGTACCGTCCGTGGTGAACTTCCCATACAAGACGAGAGTTTTTGTGAATCTGAAGGAAATATGTCTATGGTATCAATGAGCATCTCTTGCCTTTATAATAAGGAGCGTTGAGATTGAAGGGAAGATGAACTGTCAACCTTGAGCTTTCATCATTATTTAGATTTTAGATTTGAAGAGCTGCGATGACTCGATTGATCAGCACATTACGCACGCCTAGATGCATTTGAACTTGCCAGAATAGTGGTGAATCAAAAGCTGTTCCAAGACATGGAATTGATCTTATATGATAAGCCGTGCATCAATTGTAAGTTTGACTCTACTTGAGGATTGAAAGATAAGACAAATTTTTTGGGGTAATAGTATCAATCAAATTGAAGAAAAGTCCACTATAGATACGTAGGTAGGTACATTTCGTTAGAGTCTGATGTGACAGAAAAAAAAAAGCAAGTAAACAAAGTAGTGACATATTTCCGTGATAGCTATCAAAATCATTCGACTCAACTTCCCATCTCGTTATACCAAAACTCATAGTCCTTGAATATTGTTGGCCAAAGATTCCTCCAATTTTGTAAAACCAGCGCGTCCATGGTCTCTTTTTAGAAGCTCCGCAGCTCTTTGATTCGCAACCTTGGATAGATCATTGATACTATCATCATGGAAGTCATCCATGATCTTAGCATCGGGTCGAAGTTTGCGGAAAGTTCTCAATAAGATGTTGTTGTTGAATGGTTCAGAATAAGCAAATAGTCTCTCGTTCTTGACATCCTCGTCAATCAATGCAGAGACGTGAAGACGGCCTACATCCTGTACGTCTATGAAATATTGAGGAGGAAGATCTTTGAGAACAGAATTATTTCCCAGGTAAAGATTTCGAACAAGCCCACCAGTAGAACTCGCTTGGGTTGGATCTAGAACCAAACCCATAACGGCATCTGGCAAGACGGCGTTGGCTACGAAACCTGGTTTCTTTTCCTTCATGAACTTCCATACTGCTCGCTCCGACTCAACTTTGCTAGCACCGTAGACAGCCCATGCTCTCGAGGGTTCATATGGTGGTGGGGCATACGCTGCTTCAACATCTTCATCATTCCATGAATTTTCATCGATATAAAATTCCTTGTTGGGCTTCGGTTTAGCTGCGGCTATAGACGAGGATGTTATGACGAAACGTTTAACACTCGGTTCTGCGGCTGCAGACTTAAGAAGACCATTTACACCAGCGAGACATTCCGGAATAACCTGGATAAGGGTTTAGAAATTACACACACATTATCAATGGAATGAACAAAGCCTTACATCATTTGGGTTTGGTGAGAAGGACATGTTTGATGCCACATGTGCAATTCCAGTTACACCCTTCACAGCTTCATCAAAAGCTCCCTCATTGGCCATTTTTGGTACAACTACCACCTCCACTCGACCCTTTCCATATTGCTCCTCCCAAAGGTTGAGCAAGTTTTTCACCTTGGAATCGTCTCTGGCAGTACCTCGTACTCGATACCCGGCTCTGAGCAATTGGTCAGCTACGTGCGATCCAACGTAGCCATTGATGCCGGTAACAAGGACCGTTGAATCTTTGGGAATAGCAGGAGACATTTTGAGAAAAGAAGCTGTGTAAATAATGATGAGTGAAGTCTGAGAGAGCTCTAAGTATGTTTGTTTGTTAAGCAGTGATCGCCAAAGCAGTGATCGTCAAAGTCTAGACGTGTACAATGTCGAATACTTATACCTAAATGGAAAAGAGCTGAAATAGCAAGCAAGCTAGAAGCCATAGTACAGGTGTAGTACAGATGGATTAGCAATCAGCTTTTCGTGCTTGCGTAAGTGTCAAAGCATTCCAATGTCGTCGCCAGCCACACCGTGATTACTGAGTATGCAAGACACTTGAACCCATGTCTGTTGACGTTTTGTGAATTGGAGCTGCAGTTAAAGTTTAAGGTTTCGGCATCTGGGTTATGTAGGGACTCCGAGTTGTACTATGTGAGTTATGCTGCTCGCATCGGACTTCGTAGTTGTCCCACGACCATTTTTTGATTTCTAATTTGGTGGAATCCGATTTGTAACTTGAACCTCAACCCTAAATATTACGTTATTTATGGCCAAATGTTGTTCCGTCCCCGGATTTCTTGAATGGGGCACCGCACCATCATCTCGTCTATCACTGCAGGTGGTCAACAATATTATCGAAGCAATCATCAAAGCTGTCTTTCAACTGCAATGCTTTTAATGATTTTGATGAATGTTGGGGAAATTCTGCAAATGCGGACTTGTACGCTGTTTACTCAACCTACGATCCTATCGTTGCATTCTATCATGAAATTCAATTCAGCCAAGCAAGAATGATGTGGAAGTCGCGATTGCCGTTCCTGGCTATCAGATAATATAAAAATGCTAGGTGCAGTCAATCAATGGCAGGAACGACAGAGATCTTTTCGTATGATTTCTCCTTGTAGGTATTGTCATGATGTTCTTTGCTGCTTTCTTTTCACTCCCTTCACCTCCTTCACTCCCTCTCTCAAGACAAAAGAAGAGACAAGAAAATACAACACAACTCAACTAGCCTTCAATAATGGCATCTACAAGTGCACGCCCCCCGTCGAATGGTCCCAGAAACTCCGGTGGTCTTCGTCCGCCACTAAAGCACTCAATTCAGATCTCTTTTTCAAACCTACCAGATGAAGTTCTTATTGCTAGGAACAAAGCTCGCGCAGAGAGTGGATCTCCGCAAAGTACTGAAGAAGATCGACTCATTCCTGGTTTCGAGGTCAACCACCTAGGGTTCAGGGTGACAACGGGTATTGCTCCAGAAGGTGAGAGTGGTCGAAGAGGGCTGAGTCCTATCAAATGTATTCAACTTTGCTGGAAATCATCAAGTAGTGCTTCACAAGCCGTCAATCTTCTTTGGCCCATTGTTCCCGTTGCCATCGTCATCACATATGCTCGCCCAGAATGGCATACAGTCATATTCATTCTCAACTATTTATCCATGATCCCTTCTGCAAATCTTATTGGTTTTGCTGGTCAAGAATTATCCCGAAAATTGGACAAAGTATTCGGTATTTTGATGGAAACCACCCTTGGATCTGTTGTTGAAATTGTAATGTTCATGGTACTTCTTGCCCGGCAACAATTTCAAGTCATGCAAGCCGCTATCATGGGTTCTATATTGGCCACTCAATTGTTATGTTTAGGCATGTGCTTCTTCGTAGGAGGATTGACACACGATGAGCAAGAGTTTGATGAGGAAATTAGTGAAGTTGGAAGTGATTTGCTTCTTCAGGCGTATGTACTCCTCAAATCTCACAAAAACGCATCATCTAACTTAATGAGCTAGTGGACTCGGTCTCATTGTACCCGCAGCTTTCAACATGGCAGTTAAAAGCGCCAACTCTGATTATGATCCTTTCGTACTCGCTGATTCCGTCCTCCACATTTCACGAATAACGTCTATCCTACTCATAATTTCGTACGCCTTATACGTATACTTCCAAATGCGCTCTCACCAATCTATATACGACGCTATTTTTGAGGCTGATGAACATAAACAAGAAGATTATGAAGAAGATCTTCTAAAGGAAAAGTTGACATTTACGGAATGCGTTGTGGCATTGATTGTTGCAATTAGCATGGTTACATTCACTGCTATCAGACTTGTGGAAAGCATTGAATTTATTGTTGATGAAGATGGCATTTCGGACAGCTTTGTCGGTCTGATATTGGTTCCACTTGTTGAGAAATTCGCCGAACATCTAACAGCCATTGACGAAGCTCATGACAATTCTATGAATCTGGCTCTTTCACATGTTTTGGGTGCTACCATTCAAACAGCCCTTTTCAACGCCCCCCTTGTTGTCATCATTGGTTGGATTGTTAACATCCCAATGGATTTAAATTTCGATCTCTTTATTATTGTCGTTTTGATTCTGTCTATTCTGGTGGTTGGAAACTTCTTGAAAGATTGCAGATCCAACTACTTAGAAGGTGCTCTTTGCGTACTTGTGTACATCAACATCGCCGTGGCAGCTTTCTATTATCCAAATCCGCCAAAAGTTGTGCCACCACACGTTTGAAGTGACGAATCGGAAACAAGCTGCCATGAAGGGGCATATGATGTGTTGTACTATGTTAACCTTGAGTTCTTCATGGGTGGAACACCTCAGTCAGTTTTGATGACTGGGGCACAGTAGCTTATACAATTTGCGGTTCTTGCTCCGTCTATACTTATGTAAACTAAATTTTGGCACCGCACTTTATGAGACTCGCGAATGGACATTTGCTATTTTTTCTTTCTGTGAATATTGATAGATCTGCGAATAAAAGAGTCTTCTAGATAAGCCCGTGAGTGCGGTGCAATGTATATGATGTGCTTTCGTGATATACTAGGGAATTTGATGTCAAAGGCGGGAACGGTCTTGATGCTGTGCGAATATCAATGCGACGAGAGTCTAATCGTGTAATTGGAGAGTCTTAAAAAGTTTGGTGAATTGAGTTAATTGAGCTCATAAAAGAACGCACACTTCACTATGTCGACTCAGATCTAGCAGCTTCGACGGTTTGATTACTAGAGATACAAGCAAATATGGGGGCTTTTGTTTTTGCCTTTTGGGCTTGATCATCCATACAAAAGCCTAATTGATTCTCAATATCCAGGATTCATGAGACTACATTATGCCTTAGTTTCACCACCATTGCAGACTTATCACTTGTGCTCTTGATAACACACCTTTCAGACCACTTGAACGAAGATACACACAGCCTAGCCACCACAAATATACACGCACTACCCAAAAAGGAACGAATGAACTCGAAACAAAGGGCCTGTATGAGTTGCTAGGTGCATGTTATTGAACCTCAAAACCAGTAGGTCAAATCATAAGGAATTGGACAAGTTGCATTCAAGACCCATACGCATCCACAATACTCGCTCGAAGTTGAATCTCTAAGAAGAAAGGAAGGCAGGCAATCGCTATGAAAAAAAGGATCGTTTCAATTTTCGTCGAGATGCCGTTAATAAATTGGCAGATAAAGGCTGCCATGATAAATCAATCCAGTGCCAGAAAATCATCTCTTTATGATATCAAGGCGATATTCTCCATTCCCGAAAAATCGAAAACTTCCCATACGATCAAGCTTGAAGCATGGATCAGGAGCATACCAGATACGATATCCGGGATTCGGTATCTTCTGTTCGATATAGAGGTTGAAAATTTTCACTGCCGACTCACTTTGACTACGAATAGACGAAAACGCCAATTCTACAATTTTCCACCCATCTCGCTGGATCCATTCTTTGTTCGTGATAAGATCGAACCCAAATTTGCCCCGAAAGAATCCTTCAATAGTTTTTGCCGAGAGTTCTGCTGCTGGACCTTTAATTCTGACCACTCTTGACATTTTTTCATATCTACCTTCCGCTGGCATCACTTTAATTCTATTCCAAATGACCATGAGCCTCTTTCCGCGAACATGAAGGCCACGGCCAAACTTGGCGTCATGGAAGAAGTCTTGTGCTGCTTCTCGTGTGAGAAAGACAAGATCGACAGCGGCGTGAGCGAACAGTCCTTTAACGGGAGGGGTGTAGTTGAATGAGAAAACTTTGCCATGGGTGATTATAGCGAAGATCTCGGAATGACTAGCTTCTGGAGGAATCTTATGAATTCTCACAGAACAGTTCTCGTGGTCGAGACACATCGCATTGCGTAGATTGAAGTTGGTCAGTTCACCTTTATAATTCGGATTATAAGGAAGACCAACTTCTGCAGCTTTACGAATCATTTCGGGATTGGTCGGGCGGCTTTCGCCTTTGAGGATTGCTGACGGGATGAACTCGGATGCCTTGTTACACACAGTTTCGTGTACTAGGTACTTATCTAGCACCAAGACTCCTCGGGGTATCTTGGCAAATGATTCGTATTCATGAAGACAGTTTGGGGTGTCGATAAGTGGCATATGTGGCATGGCTTTATCCCAGCTGGGTATTCGGAACTGATTTCTGTCAAGCACTGGCGTTGTAATGTCAGCCGATGCGGTCGATACAAATGAGGATGATAAACTTGGGCCCGAAGATTTCGAAACGGATCGAGTGTGAATTTTATTGGATGAGGACGTGTTAGGTCTGATCTGCCTCTCAGAGTCAATTCCGAGGTAATGGATTGTGGTACCTCGATAGCTTTCATTGAAATTTCTAGTAGATGTTGCAGTGGATGTATCTTTAGCGTTGAAAGCTAGACTCACTTTGGATGAAAAATTCCCAGGCTTTTGTGCACAGCCAAATACTTGCATACCCCCGTTGGATGGAACAAATGAGGTAGGTTGTTCTTGGGGACCGACCGCCTCAGTAACAAATTCAAACCATGAATTGAATGAGGACTCGCTATCATCTGTCTCTAGTCAGTAATGGATAGTTCCAGTTTGATCTTAGTACAAACAGCAGATATTCCGCCTATAATCAGAATTGGTGATCGTTCTCACTTCGGAGCTGGTTTGCATCGAGCCAGGCAGCTTGCTGAAACCACTAATCCTCCAATCGTTATACTGACATTCGTATTGATGGTCACGAAATTGTTGCTTCGCACGATTGAGAGAGAGTTCCCAGGTACTTGGTTGACGAACCATTTTTGTTTGAAGATAGGGAAGGGTACAAATCGTGAAAGTTATCAAGACTGAGGTATAAAGATCAAAACTAACGATCTGTTGTGATGATATCGACGAAAAGAGGTGTGCAAGAGATGATGATAGCTGATAAATCAAGCTCGAAGTTTTGAAGTTCGAACTGGGTTTGAAATGGGATGTAACCAATTATCCAAGTCAACATGTAGGTAACCATCAGAAGAAAACTCTTCCATTGATTGGATGGAAGAATCTCGAATCAGGCAGCTGTTGCGGAATTGATAAATAGGAGGAGAGACAAACGGCGCTCTTTGCGAATGAGCTTTGTTTTTGTTATGGGTGATTTTTTGTGGGGGTGTTGGGAACCTGAAATGCGATGAAATGACGAGGCGGAATATACTAGGATGGTACCTGGGTGGCGGTGGATGGCAACATATAGTTGGTATTCAAGAAGAAAAAGAAATCAGGGGATGAAGAATTTCATGGCTACTTCTGGTCATAGTGGGATCTGATATCTTCTGGATATCACTTGAGAGTTCAAGTATTGAGTTGAGCCTATTGAGAGAGGAAGTTGCTCCGAGTTTCGTGGAAGCTTAGGAACATAATATTCTTCTTCCTAAAACTCATTGAAACGACTTGAAGAGAAGCATGTTAAATTTGAGTTTCATTGTATGCATCTACAGATGGCATTATACAGATACCACACGAGCTCATACTGGGTTATGTTTGAATGATTCACGGCAAGAAATAACTGGGTCTCTCTTCTCGGAATCATGAAAGGCGATACTTAGAATTGGTTGAGGTATCGCGCTAGCAGGAGCTATTGGTCTTGGCCATATTAGCCTAGATCCTTTTCCTGCGAAAACTTTTCTTCGAACACAGAACATTACGTCTCAAGCATCACATAACATCAGACCAAATCATTCGTATACGGTTTTTATAATAGTAAACAACGATGAACTTTTAACCTGGAAGCTACGCAGGATCTCCTTCATATGCAATAAATCAAACGCTACCGCCACCAACCTAGAGCTTTTTGCGATCAAGCTCTTCGTCAATGCTCGACTTCTTGGAGTCTGGTACATGAATGAATAGTTCGAGGCACCATCACTCGCTATAGGGTGTCGTAATAAGTGGTGAGTATTCTGTCGGGGTTATGTATATTTTGTTGTGCGGAGCAGCTATGTGGTGAAAATATGATAAACCCGTGCTGGTCTGGTAGATTCTGCTTTGACAAAGCCTGTCAAATGAATGCCGCTCAAATCTGTTTTACTGCAGATGAGGTATTGCTTGGGGTAACTTTTTAGGTGGTGGCATGAATGTGTAGTGGAAGGAATGAGATGACCTCAGATCTCAATGGATCACTCCCATTGAGACGGGAGGAACTTACGACCAAAAATCCGTGCGTATGAGGTTTGTGCTCCTATAATACTCTTAATCTAGAGTCAAACTTGTCTCTTTAGTCATCTCACTCAGCACGTCTCCAACACTTTGCGTCTGGGCCGGCACCTTTCTCGTACTTTGGTCCATCTCGCAGCGTGGAATTTCTATTCCCATTTTTATTCCGTCCGCAAGATACCCCAGTACGCCAACTAGATGTACGAATACTATCCAATGTGCGTGGTGGTGGTAGTGCTGGTGGTGTGACTTGACGTGTGCGTCGAGGCATGAACATGTCTTGGCCTTGAACCGCACTCGGATCACATGGATCGGGAGCAAATCGGATGTCGAATTGATCTCCTAGTCCTTGTGCCGCGACTTTTTGCTTGAAGCAGCGAAATGCCATTCTCGATTGGGCTTTGATGCCGCAAAAAGCTAACTCTACGACCTTTTGATCAGTCCTGTGATCCCATTCTTTCCGGGAGATGATGAATAATTTCATATCCTTGCCAAAGAAATCTAAAAGATCTTGGGCGGAGAACCCAAAAGATCGTGGTCCGCGAAGTTGCACCACACGAGATTGATGGTTTTCATCCTCGGGGATAGGACACTTCCTATTTCGGTTCCATTCTGCTATGATTCGTTTCCCGAGGATGTTAATCCCATCGCCTGTCTTAGTATCCGCGAGATATCTTTCTGCAACTTCGCGTGCGCAAAAGCAAAGTCGTGCAGCTGCATGCGTCCATTCTAGATTCGGCGCATTCCAAGCGACGGAATAGACTTTCCCATGGTGGATTGTGGAGAATAGGTCTACCATCTCAGCTTTGGGGTGGATATTCGTGATGTGCAGCGCGCAGTTTTCTTCGGCTGGAGTCAAGAGGTCGTTTAGGACCTCAGCGGTTATCTCACCCTCGTATTTGGGGTTGGGTTGCACTCCCGCTATGTTGAGGAGAGCTCGGATATCTGGTGTGATCGTTGCTCGATCGCCTTTCTTCAATCGTGCTGGGACGAAGGGGATAAGTGGTTGTTCGCTGGGGAGGAGAGCTCTTGATGGTAGTGGCGGAGTTTCAATCTCTGTGTCGGTTGTAATGGTACTGTATTCCTCCTCGGAGGTTTCGGTATCGCAATAATAGTAAGTGTCTTTCCTGTATGTTAGCAAGTACCTTGGATTAAGAAATGTCATGTGAGGAAAATGTACCAAAAGATCTATCGCTAGTATTTCCTGGACTCTTATTCGAGTCCAACGCATTTCTTGCGCCCTCCATGGTGGCATTCATGATTTCCTCCGCAAGGCCTGTTGATGAAGTTGTTAGTCATGAGTGAAGGGTTCTAGATGGATTGAACTACATACTGTTCTTGCGGATACTACTTGGGAAGACATTTCCTCGACCAAACGAAGGTGGGAAGTTTGACATTTTGAACACTCAGAGATTGTAGCGGGACTTATGGCTGGGAAAGTTAATTGTTCCTTGCCAATTGAGGAATCTTGAGAAGATATAGATCTCCAAAGTGTCTTTTAGATCAATCTAATAATCTTCGAACTCGGTTTCGCGCGTGTAATCACGTGGAATGAACGGAATTGAAGAAGCTTTCATGAGAATAGAACTGGTGCTTGCAAGATATTTGCTGTGCAGCGACGCGATGGTTGGAAACAGTTCTCTCCTTACTAAAAGTTTGTGCCAATGCAAGAGTCTTGAGCTCTTGAATAAAAGGAAAGAACAAGAAAGTTTGTGGTGGTGAGTGATGTATTGAGGATTGAACTGGGGAAATGCTTGATGTGTGAGAGATCTCGAGGTTGGGAAGATGGATGTTGTGAGTGTGTGAGAAATGGAGGTCGAGATTGGGAATACTTGGTTTCTTATGAGGGGTTGAGGATCAGGGTCGAGGTGGGAGTGAATGTTTGGATGCATGGATGGGTGAATGGATGCTGGGTGTTTGGAGTGAAGCATTTTTTGGAGTACAGTGAAGGGTTGTTTTAAGCGAGTTCATTGGTTGGCTCGAGGGTGTTCTACAGTAGCTAAGTAGGTAAATGGTGGTCTTGGTTTGGTTCGGTTAGTACTAGTGTTTTACTAGTACTGTATTGACTTTGGGATTGGAATCTGACATTGGGATTCTGGTTTAGCTAGGCTTGTCTGAGGCTGGAAGATACCGGAATGCGAGAGTGGATGTGGGAAGATTCTTTTCTTGGTACGGTATATATTTCACAATTAAAGGGTAGGAAATATATATACTTGGTTTCTAACTGGATGGTTCGGGAATTTTAATGAATCTTGGTGAGTGTTTAGTAGCGAGTGTATATCGATGAGTGAAAATCATCTTATCAAGATGTGTTTAGAATACAGCTGTTTCTTCTCACAGTGTATCACTTTGGAACTCTTCACTTGCTATAAAGAAAATACATATTCTCAGATGAATAAACTATGATCAATTCTTAGAAGAAGGAAGTAACATGACAGAAAAGAAGAACTTTAAAGAGTAGAGATAATGGAATTCATTCATCTTTTTTTCATACATCAGGATGTTAGCAGAATAGTGTTAGATGGTGTTGATATTGGAGAGTAATGATTCCTGGGAGACTGAGAACGAGCTGGCTTTCCTGGGAGTTGTGCTGTAGATTATGGTAGAGATTTTTTTTTTATGGGAAAGTTGGAGTAGTGGATAGGGTTCTTGATATCTTGATGTCTTGATGCTTGATTCTTGGTTAGTTATGAATAAATGGATGGTGGTTTAGAGTTGGGTATGGTTGTTTTTATGTAGAGAGAGAAGGGGGCAGGGAGAAGGGGGAGAGGGTTTCTGGAGAAATGTAGTTATTACAAATCTAGAAGGGATAGAAAATGAGTGAGTGACATTGAGACATAGTGCGACATAGGATTTGGATATCTCACTTAGATATTTTATCCAGATATTCCACTGCACACCTAGACATACATACATGATGTGAAGAACTTCATAATTAGTTTAAGGGGTAATCATGCGGTCAGATGTCTAGATAGGTATAGAGCAAGTAAACTTGATTTAAATCATACTGTGTTATGATAGAGGATTGTAATATGGAAGATTTTGAAATCTTTCATGAAGACAGGCATCACATTAGATCATTTTGAATGTTATTATTTGGAGACTTAGGTTTGCATTTGTGACTTGCTTGCTTGCTTTGTTCTGTTCTACTGAAATCTGTTTAGGCGAGCAGTTTATTTGTTCGTGTGAATTTGATAGAGAAGCGGTATCTTTATATGAGTTTTGGTAAAATTCAGGAAGATTTTGTATGGATGGAAATATCATATACCGTGTTTATATTGATTTATCTCATATTATATCAATTTGACAGTTCTCATAGTCCAAGAATCTAACCATTCCGGTTCATGATGAACAACATAATTTCCTACTCTTTCATAAACATCTAGTATATCATTATCTTCATTCTCATCCCTATTGACTTTCCGCAAAATCAAGCACTCGGCAAACGGTCTCTCATCCCCATCATCTCTATTTGTTGACGCAACAAGGAAGACAATATATTCTTCCTGCATCCATTTCTCCTCCTCCTCAATATCGATTACTCGTTTACCACGCGAATGATCATTCCTACCTGTCATTATTTGCACTCCTGCATCTTCGTCCATTTTCCAAAAAGCTTGACGCCACCCGTAATTCTCAGCCGGTTTAGAAACTTCATAATGAGATAAATTGGCTGGATCATCAAAACAATAAATACCCGAGTAACCATCATAATCATGTTCTCCCAGATGTCTCATTTGCCAGGCCCGTAAAACAGGCAAGGTTAAACCCTCAACAATTAAGTATGCAGATTCGATCTCGCCGTAAGGGTTGTCCTTTACTTTCGGGACTACTTCATAATCTACAAGTTTCAACTCGGCAATTCGATCTTTAGGTGCGATGATGGCTTCCCGATAGAATTTTACGCGATCGTTCGTCACGGCCCATGACCACGAGGGCGCACGATAGGGCGTGATGTGAACACATCCAGATTTCATTTCAGGATACCAACAAAGCTCATTGACTAAATCGCAACTCCACAAGCCGGCAAGATAATCTGCTCCAATAGCTGGCTGGAGAAGTCGTGATAAACCTGAGATTGCTGGAAGTTTGTCGGTGTCGTATGTCAAATCTCTTTGACAGTATTGCCAAAGTATATCACGGAAACTGTGAAGAACTATGAGTCGTTCCTCGTCTGTAATTATACCTTCGTCTTGCATAGTGGAATGAAGAATTGGCAATAAATGATTTACATGCGCTTCTTGTGGAAACCTATACCCGGGGGGCATTCCCTTAAGATCGCGAAACCCCTGTGTACATCCCCAGTATATTTGTTTTTTTCCATAATAAATGTGACGAGGAGATAGTATGGCTTCTTGAAACGTCCAGCCTCTACTACTCAGCGGAGAAGATTCTGCCAGACGGTGTAAGTCCTCGTCATAAACGTCTCTATCTGCAGGCTCCACTCTGACAGTTACCTCAATTCCATCATCATTAGTAAAAGCTAAAGTGGCGGACGGCTTTTCAGCAGGTTGGCATGCAGGATTTGGAATGATACCTCCAGTACTGGCCTCTGATGACATTGCATATATTGTGACTAATGCATCTCGATAAATGGTTCCCATTTTCTGAGATTCGTGGTCCCAGTCATATTCAGAGTCTTGGATAATACACAGAGAGTCAATCCAGAGATATTGAACTCCTAGCTCTCTAGTTATAGTTATGGCATCTTGAAAATTCGCAGGCAACAACTGAACGGGAAGTTCAATTTGGTATTGTGGTAGTGTTGCTGTAGTTGATGAGGTGGCTATTGGACCACCCCAACAGTGACTCAATGCCACATAATTAGCCGCAATTCCATTTGAATGAATAATCCTCGTCTGATTGGGCGTAACATCAATTACGCGAGTGGGGAGCTGTGGTAAACTGGTATTGTGACAATCATGACACTCCAAGCATTCCCTAAGCCAACCCCTCGTAATGTCGAAATTTAGTTTAGACCCAAGATCATGATCAATTTCGGTCCTCCCTATTTGGAAGCCTTCTAGTCTGATTGGGGAGTCTATAAATGAGCCAATGATGAATTAGCCCCTGCAGAGACTTACTGCCGTCGTCTCGGACATATTTGGTAATAACGTACTGCGTTCTGTGACAAGCGTCAAACTTTGCGTGGCGACCGCCGAAGAGCTCCCATGATTCTTGATGTCAGATCTGTAATCTCCGATTTTACCAACGTGGACAAGAATAGTATCAAACATTTGTACTTCATCAAGGGTAGCACCTGGATATACATGACTACTATTAATCGAGATCTTTATATCAGTCTCCCGAACACGGTTGAAATCTGTCCAGTAAATGCCATTCTCAGTTTCCTCCGACTCATCGGATTCATCTTCCCGGTTTTCCTCGTCCTCCCCTGGAATGCGCTTTTTCAAACAGGTCAATATAACCACACAGAAATCACAACCCATCTCTGCGGACCTGAGGAGATCTTGAAAAGACTTGTGATGTGGATAAAAAGCTATTGGCTTATTTTCTGTTGGTGAATCATCTGGGTTCGCCAGCGACGAAATCCAAACAACAGGACCCATTAAATCTTTCGTTGTCGGTTGATTCGGGAAAACATGTCCCTTGAAGTCTATCTTCGCGAGGTGGATAAGGTGAGATAGAGAAAGATTGGCACAGTATGTACATCGTTGTGTCATGTTGGAAATAAATGTAAGTCTAGCGCCAACGAGAAAAGGGGCTTTCGACTTTAGCTAGTTGGTAGCTACTGGTGGGAGGTTTGCGCAGAATGGAATATATCCAAACATCAATTTAAGAGAAAATACCCCGCGTTATAGTATAGCAATTGATATACCCAAAGTAGAAGTAATGCTTACTGACACGTCAGATTAGAGCATGGATTTGACCCACAGGATTTGTCATTTGAACATCCCGTACTTGTATCGAATGTTGAGTAAATATGCATATAAATGATACTCAAAGACATGAGGAACAGATATTCGCTATATGACAAAAATACCCCAAGTACAATAATTATTTAACATTCTAGATATCACAAACTACTCCACAAAGTACAACAGCAAAACAGCCCGATCAAAAAGAATGCTCTCACCTCACCCAGCAGCTAAACCTCCATACAAAAGGAGATCTAACGCAAAGCCCCTTCATATTAACACGCCTCTCAACCCCCCCAAGACTCATAAAATATCATAAACAGAGAAGCGAAACCCCTCAAAACTATTGATAGGTAAAGACTTACTAAGTCATCTAGTATAATCCATAGACGCAATAGATACGCTGGAGTATAATATATAGTATCACTAATGCCTCTACTTTTCCCCTCCACCATATTTTACTCTCTTCTCTTGCCTCCTCCCTCATCACCTTTTCCCACCATACTCGCTGGCTTGTACTCCCTCCTTCCTCTTCCTCTTCCTCTTCCTCTTCTCCCCATTTCCCGCTTTCACCGAAAGTCTCTCTGGGTACAAATATATACCTACTATATAACCTGTCTTATATTTTCCCACAAGATCCCCCCATGCGTCCATTCATCTCTCACTCCATCACCTCACTCCACCCCACAACACCAATCAAACCACAAAACCCACCAGTCATCCATCTATCAATTAGACAATGCATCACAATCCATCATAATCATATATGAATATGATAATCCATTATATTCTTATATCAATATACCTGCCCAACCTAATTATAAAGAAGGTCCAATCCTCCAATCCTCCAATCCTCCAATCCTTCTATTCTTTCACTCCTCCCTTCTCCCTCTCCAAAATGCAAATCCGTCCACCCCCAATTTTGCCTGCCTTTTCCGCCCCCTCTCCAAAATCACAACCCCCCAAATCCTCAAGATCACCTACCCATTCGCTATGCAATCCTCATCAACCAGATAAACTCCAAGCGTCTCAAGAAGGGCATCGCTCTTGAAACCTCACCATCACTCATAAAACAGAATCGAAAGCTTGAAAGAAAAGAGTAAAACAACGATTAGGTAGAAAATTAGGCAATGCCTGGTATATTATTACTCCACTTCACCCTCTCAAAACGAGTGTGAAAACAACGACGGCGTAGAATTATGACTACCTTATGATTCTTATCGTATCGTACCCATGCCTCCATCCATCCATATTGGCTTTATTCTAAAATTTCTCCTCCCAAGCAAATCGACCGAATCGGCCGGAATGCATAACCTGGGTATGCACGATAGGAAATGATACCCCCCAAAATACTTATTCCCATTATTTTAAAGAAAAAGATCTGGGATTCGATCATGGGTATGTTGTGTATCAGTTGGTCCGTTGTAATACGGTGTATCAAGCCTATAGCTCGTGTTGAATGTTTTCGATTTCGTTTGTGAATAGTTTGTAATTATTTTCATTCATCTATCAATTCCAAAAAGGTTAGCAATCATATTTCCCGTAAAAACGCGTACAAAAGAGTACCAACCTTGAGAATCATATTAACAGGTTTGGCCTCTGTTTCTCCCTCAAAAGCCGTGAATAAAACCTGTGCCGAAGTAGTTGATGGTTTGGGTTTGAATTCCATAGCTTTCAGTACTACTGTATTCAAAATAACTCTGTGAGTGTTTTCTTGTCGCATGACCAATCGTACACTATTTCCTTCCAGCATTGACGAATCGAAACTGCCAGGAATTGCATGGCCATTTTCGTCGAAATCGACGCATGATTTGGGTGCATTTATTTTCAGAGTACCAACTCCTCTTTCCTTCCAGCCTAGCTCCTTGGATCCCATAGCAAATAATTTGGCTCGAATCTGTAATATGGTTGCTTCGTCGGCTTCGCCGTCGTCAATGTGGACTACATGATGGTTAGAAACAAGAACATATCACAATCGCAAAATTGAATTGTTACCTTTCTTAGTCTTTTTCTTTTCCTCAACAATTGCTTTCTCTCCCCCTTCTTCTTCATCGCCTTCAGCACCATCATCACTATCGTCTTCGTCGTCATCAGAGTCTTCCGCATCACTAGCTGGAGCACCAAAGGGTTTGGCTGGCTTGCTGCCTAATCCAGCATTGTCTTTTCCCGGAGCTGCAAAGCTCGAAAGCTTTGGTCCAGATCCACCAGCAAATCCATTTTTTAATCCGCTGCCAAATACACTCCCTGATGCTAATCCACCAAAACCTGATGTAGCACCGCCACCAAATGCGCTTCCAAACCCAGATGTAGATTTTTCTGCCGAGGAGCTCGAGATTGAGGATGTAGGTGTGGAGCTTGTTGGTTTGGCAGAGGCAAAAGATCCAAATCCTGGAAGTGGTGATTTTGCCCCCGAACCAAAAACGCTAGGTTTAGATGCGCCGATTGTGCCAAATGGAGAAGTGCTAGCAGATGCTAAAGCACCAAATCCTGAGCTTGCAAATTTATCACCAGATGTGCTTCCAAATGTTGACTTGATAGGATTCTCCGTGGACGATGTTGATGTTTCGGTAGTCTTTGATGCCTCGTTCTGGCTTCTCTCCTGAAAGGGTATATTAGTAAATTTTTAGATACTTTGGGGGCACGGCATTAAATAAAAGTAAATCTACCTTCGCTAAAACTTTATCTGATATTCTGGATGGTTCTTGGGAAGTATCTCTAGGTCTCTTCTTTTCTGGACCTGATCTCATCGTTCGACTCCCATTTAAGCTTCCTTCACTTGCAACTTCATCATTTCTCCCACTATCGTCTTCCGCCTGATTTGTATCATCATCTTGATCTCTGCCACGCTTCTTTTTGGGCGAAGAAACTCTATCTCTCATTTCCTCATCTTGCGCATCGATCGGTTCAGCCTCGGGGGTGGTGTCTTTGTCTGTACCGGACATATCCTTATCTTCTGTTTGAGCTTCTGTTTGAGGTATCTGCGAAGGTGTTTCTGTAGGCAATGGAAGCTTATCCGAAATAGATGTGTGCTTTAATTCTTCACTAGCAGCCATAGTAGCAGCATCATCTTTTTGTGAATTATCGTTTTCCCCCTCTGTTGAAGTAGGAGCTGGGGAGTTATGATTTTCTTCAATGATATGGGATTTGTGATTGTCCGATTTTAAATGATCTCGAATTTCGAAAGATGCTGAAGCTGGATCAGCTCCAGCGTTTGAAGATGTAGCCATTTTTGCGATTAAATTTGTGTAAATCTTTTTCTGTTCACAAAATTTGAATTGAACGGGTTTTTAACTTGGGGAAGAAGAACTCGGTCTGCGGTCTGCCCCTCAATGCCAGCAAATGCGGCTCGCGTTACTTTTAGGCGATAACTTGCCTGGGTAAGAGTTTGTATGACTGCAACTTCGATTTTATATACAATTTAAACGGTATAATAAGTATAAGTCTAACTATTTAATATTTAATACTCACATTTTGCACTACAACTTTAATAAAATGACCCAGATGTACCAAGAATTATCTTTCTCGAAGTCGAGATCATTTCGAGTAACTCGAATGGTTTTCAAGGTTTTCAAGGGGTTCAAATGTTCTTTCATGGCCGTACATTCAAAAGTTTGACTGAAGGCTTCAGGCAAATTTACCTGTATAATCGATATTCAATCGACATGAAGAATGGCAGATCATATTTGATGCGACGACCCTGAAGATCCTCACAAGTTCAATATCTTTGCTTTTAACAGATGACCAGGCACATAGCAAGACTGGCAACGAGAACCAGCAGGTAAGATTCTTTGAATAAGTCGACACTGTTTTGATATAAGACTTTCCTAAGATTAAGGTTAACACACACCCGCAAATTGGCGATCTATTTCCAGGTAGTAAAGGGGAACTTTATATTGAATGTCAAAACGGGTTTGGCTTTGATCTTACTATAATAAGTCTACAAGTGTAAACTTCAAGTAAAGATTGGGTAATTGAGATTGATTAGTTCCGCAGATCTTGGAGATTTTATGTTTTTGTAACTATTGATAAGTCTTACCTAGGTACTAACTAATTGTAAAAGCAGACTATAAGTACTACAACGCAATATCCTCCATGTTTTTGCAAGATTTGTCATTCTTTATATCTCCATTCTTCAAAGACCATAATCATTGCAGCCCTCTAGCTTCTTCACTTTGCAAAAGGAAACCATAATCATGGTATTATTCGTCAAAACTGTCGTCTTCTATCTTGCTACGATAGCCCTC
Organism: Botrytis medusae; assembly: GCA_019395255.1. Classification (NCBI taxonomy): domain Eukaryota; kingdom Fungi; phylum Ascomycota; class Leotiomycetes; order Helotiales; family Sclerotiniaceae; genus Botrytis; species Botrytis medusae. The sequence goes on along the minus strand of JAHXJL010000029.1, from coordinate 44,175 downwards.
TCCGTCTCAGCTAGCGTTAATCTCGACGTTCAATCTCTCGCTGTGGATGTAAGGAGTGTCAACGAAGAGGTTTCTTACTATGATGGCTCCATTAGTAGTTACACTCTCATAGACGCTGGCTTTACTGCAGTTCACAATGGAACTCAAAGAGCAATCGCCGATACCATTGTCCTGGTCCCATCTGGACCATCCGAGTTGCATGAAATTGTGCAGCTGATAAGTCAAAGCTTACGTCTTTATATCGCCCGACTGACGGAGGACTTGAAACCGAAGAAAGCAGACTTTGCGTCGAATGATCTTTTGTGGACCGTGATCGCGAAGTTGGAAGTGATGAAGAATGATTTCCAAACTTTCGAACAAGTCTTGAGTGAGAAACCATCTGATGAGGAGTCACTGCCACATTTGATTGAAGCCGCTTTCGATAGTATTAACAGTGCTGTGATTGCTGCTATTGATTTTCTTGCCAATTAAATATTACTACGGCGCAAGGACAAGTCCTGATATAATATATGATATTCCACAAAGAGGAAAGGCGGAGCTCGCGGCCATTAGCAGAAACACGAATCCTGAAGGAAAAAACATTACAAAAATCAATAATATTCCAATAGAAAAACCCCCTATCTAATCTAAATAAGGCTGAATCCCCAACTCCGCCTCTGGTGACCAAACCTATCACATTAACCAGCATTTAAGACACGATCTACAAAATATGAAACCTATCGAATGATCCTCCTTCCCCATCACAAACACACATATCACGCGCCTATCGCGCTAAACGCCACGTCGGCATAGTTCTAATGGAATAGCCGATGCCCCACCAGCAAAGCTCCCCTCACCCCGCCATATCACATCCCTTTCTTCCAAGGTTTACTCAACAATCCTTCCATCTCATCACTGATTCCTCACACAATACCCGTAAGTCCTCTCCATTTTATCCACGATCCATTTCCATCACTCGAAGAGAACACGCACAGTTCTGCCGAATATATCTACAAGAAATCTAAGATCACTTACTGACAATTCCTTGTTTTCCTATCCCTCACAGTCCTCGAACGAATAATTAAACAAATCCTTCAAAATGTCCGCTTTTGATACCGCAGTTATCGATTCCAAGAAGCTTACTAGTAAGCCTGGATCTGATGATTTACTCGAGATTTACAGTATGTGTTTTTTCTCCCGCTTTGCTTTCTTTCAGCCCGCACATTCGGTGTAGAACCGAAGCTTGAGGGATATGTATTTGTGATTTGGGATTTTAATTTGAGGCCAGTGGATGATAGATCGTGAAGAAAGGAAGAGAAGCACAGATAATTCATAAAATAGCGGAAAGCAGATATATGATTGCTAACACAAGGTGCAACAAACAGGTTTATACAAAGTAGCCATCGGTGATGACATCTCCAAAGCTGAGACTCCAGGAATGTTCGACATCAAGGTTCGTTCTTAATTACTTCCCTTCTCCTCTTTCTTATCTCCATCACCCCTTCATCCCTTTCAATCCTAAATCCCAAACCCTCGAAAACTAACATCCCCTCCCCACAACAGGGCAAAGCCAAGAAGAAGGCGTGGCAAGAAAAGGTCGATTCCGGCATCACAGCCGACGAAGCCAAAGAGAAATACGTCGCCAAGATCGAGGAATTAAAGGAGAAGTGCGGATATGATGCTGATAAGGTTCCTGAGGCTGTTGGTGGAAACTGAACTTCCAATAGAAGTGCTAGTTTTGCGGAGGGGATACATGGAGAACATACAAGGATTGCATAGCTGAGCTAGCAATTTGGAGAGAAATAGAAATGCATAGTGGAGCTTTGTGTTTATGTTTGAGAAAGCAAGCAAGCAAGAATGAGCGAATGATTATGCATACATCAGGTGGTTTCGTATCAAATTTTCGTGCATAAGGATATCTTTGTGTTGCAACATCTGAATTTGTTTATTTCTGCATCGTGTTCCGTGATTGAAGTACTACTCCGTTGGCCTACCTATGGTCTCATCACACAACCCAAACCAAAGAGCCTCCAAACCCACAACTCCTCTAGGTGTATGTCTAGATATGCATACCAGTTTTCCACCTGCGTGCACTTAAGATTCTTTATTTGTCCAGTACGTATTTTTCCGCTTCCTCTTAATCATAATACCGCGGCCCCCACCACAAACGCCATGAATGCCTCGTGGTCGATATCGAATGCCGTCTTTTATCATATGTGAAACGAATAGATTTAAGACGAGTGCAACGGGAAATGACAAATGAAACTCCGTCAAAATCACGTCTTCCACGTCTTCCCCATCCAGTCTGGTTCGCTATATGATGCACTCGCACACCATGGGATATCGTCTTTGCCGTATGGAACTAGAGGGAGATCGTAGGGCATGCGCGCACCAACTATTATCGTGTTACTTTCTTCCTGGCCCTCCTCTTCCAGGTCATCACCTCTTTTCCTCTTTAAGTGCTTTTCCTCCTCCTCTACTTTTGTCTCTTTTTGACCGACTACTTCAATAGAAGAAGAAGAGACAGAAGATATAGACGGTGTATCGTTCCCAAAACACGGTACCATCTTCACCTTCTTCCCATTCAGCTTTTCCTCCCATAAGTCAGGCCAAATCAGGACTCCGATCTCATAACTACAGATCCGAACTTCGCCGGCTGAATTGAGCGGTTCGCCCCATGCTTGTTTGGAGAGGTTGGCTGAAGTCACGAGCATCCAATCTATTGATTTTCGAGATGAAGGAGTTGAACTTGAATCTGAACTGAAACGGATGTAGGTTTTTATGTGAGGAGCCGCGCGTTTGCGGTATGCTTCTTGGGTCTTTAGTTCTGGGAAAATGAAAGATTCGGAAGATTCGGATGGGAAGTTGGATAGTGATGACGATGGAGAAGAGTGTTGAGCGCCGTCGCCAGCCCAATGACAAAGCATCGGCTTTAGATATGCCAATTGTTTTCCTTGAGCTGGTGTGAAAATCTTAGTATGAATAGCATTACCAGATGCGTAACCATTTATACTCCTTCTAATCTCATCTGCAGTTGGGAAAATAATTTTGAATTTCGAACTAGTTTTCATCGGAGATTTGGACGTGTTGAGGACTTTGAAAAAGTGCGCCAACCATTTATCTGTTGGGCCTAGAGATGCTATAGAGGAAACTTGAATCACGATTTCTGGTTGGGTGTCGTGGTAGCATGGGACGGATTCAAGAGCGTTGGCGAGACCGGCCCAGCCCCATGCGGTTTGTGATGGAGAGAGCTCAGTTCCTTGTTTCCCTGGGACGCTGGCTATCAAAGCTGCTTTTACTTCAGAGAAATCGTATTTGAGCAATTGTTCGATCAATGATTTGCAAATGATTCTTTTGGTATCATAAGCTCGTAGATAATTCAAAAAATCTGTTTTAAATTTTGAACCTGAGCCTATTCTGCTGGTTTTAATTAGGGCTGGCTTCTTTGGATCGAGAAGAGGAAGATAGGGAGATTTCCACAAAGCTTGGGTCATATTTGTCCAGTCGAATGGTATCATGTTGGCTGTATGAATTATAATTTGAGCTGTAGAATCGTGTCGGAAAAGAATGAGCATCTGATGATATCAGTAAGTTGGGGGGTGGTTGGTTGCGGATTTGTTAGGAGTGATTTACCTTGGAATGATGGGTCCCGAACATCTCAGGCATATAAGCTGTGAGAAGCTTGATATTAGAATATCTCGAAGCTTGTTCCTATAGATTTTCAGCAAGGATTCAATTGGATCCTACAGCATCATTTCTATGTATCGCCAATGCCGTTCTATAACCCTGAAGTCTCGACGTAGTACTAGCATTGCGAGAAATGTACATTTGATAAATATAAGAAAACTGGAAATTAAGAAAAGTATACAAAAGGTACAGAGTCGCTGTATCATTATAGAGCGGAGCGAAAAAGCCTCCACGGCAGTGGCCCAGCGGGGCGCCATCAAATTCAAGCAGGCAAGAAGAAGACTAGCTTACTGCGAGATTAAGTCTGGATTGATCCTCCCGTTTCCAGAAGCCATGAATCACATTAACTCTGACGAGATTCCGTACATCCTCATCAAATTGTTCCATGAGAAAGTCGAGGTCATGTAAATAATTGAACTCCCAACATTCTGATATCAATGGATCACCAAGAATGTCTTTTAACGATACAGTGTCCACGTTGGATGAATTTGGTAGATCTCGAATTGTTGTAAGCTGGAATGGCGACTTCACCACTCTTTGCTTCGTATGTTCTAGCACTGGATGTTTGCCATCCATCAAATTTTGCTCGAGGGAGTCAACCGGATTTTGATTGGATCCTCTCTGGTTCTGATTGGGAGTTTTTCCCTCCTTCTCAAGCATCACCGGCTTGGGACTCCCCGTCCTACGTCTTCGTAATGGAGGTGGTGAAATCGATCTATGTATACCTCTCCGTACAAATTTTGTGTTAGTATTATCAGTGTCATTAGCAATATCGTCTACTTTACGTTTCCTTGGAGCATGCTCATCTGGGCCTTGACTTTGATGTTGATCCATGGTTATTGATGATTCGATACCTGTGTATGCGCAGATATGACTCTTCTTTGTCCAAGACAAATTATATCATAATGTGTGCTCGAATGAAGTGAATGGTGAGTCAAGTCGTTTCTTCAGAAGACCACCAGATCTTTCGAAACGTATAGGATACTCTTATATTGAACTTCACTGAAAATTCATATAGTTGTTCACTCTCGATAAAGTAGCCAGTACTAGATACCCCGTACCTAGAAAGCGATAGGAGGAAGGATCCATAATCACGTGTGATTTCGTCCCAAAAAAGAAATTGCAAGGATTTGATCTATTAGCGAATAACGCTAATGGTGCAACTGTGTTCCATCAATTTGTATGTAGTAAATGAAAGAAGATGAGAGTCGAGATTCTTTCTTCACATCACTTCACTCTTTTTATCCTCCACGATACATAACGATTTCTCAAGACGTTTCTTGAGTTTACGATACTTATGCGATATACTGACGGTCATATTTCAAATTAATTGAGGACGACGACCCTCTTCTTCTTACCTTCTTTGGCGGATTCGTCGCGACCCGCATTAATCTTTTGATTTCAGGGTGCAGATAGCCCCCTAACTTCCTCCTTCAATATGCGTTTTCTTTCGGTCTCGTTATTATCGACTGTCTTTGCTTCTGTAGTATTAGCACAGGCTGGAGAACAATCAATAGAGAATCCCTCTCCTGATTTACCTGGTGAAGAGGAAGCTGCTGATGTACCACAACCAACAACATTTAATGGAGTTCAAGTCCCCCCTCTACCTGATATAGATGGGGAACTATTCAATCAGACAGTCGCGGAAGGTTATTGGTTTGTTAAGCATCACTCGTGAGAACTCATCCTTTCAACTCATTGCGGAGATCATCATGCTCACCATAGTTCTAGACCTTATTGCCCGCATTGTATCCACATTGCGCCAACATGGCAAACTCTCTACGAATTCTATTATACTTCGAAGCCAGTCAAATCGGGAGCTGAAGATACCGCATCAACTTCATTGAACACTTTCACCGCCTATTACAACTACCATTTCGGTTCTCTTGATTGTATCGCTTTCGGAACTGCCTGTACAGATCATGGCGTAACTTCTTTCCCAACATTTATTTTATATAAGGATGGCGAAGAAGAAAAACGATTTGTTGGACCCAAAGACATGGAAAAGTTGGGTGCTTTTATCGAAGGTAATCTAGAATCAATCAGACCAGGGTCTAGACCAATTGGTGGACCAAAGTACCCAGAAGAACGTGCAACACAAAGTCCGGATTATCAGCCTGAAGCAGCTGCTTCAAAGGAGACCGAAAAGACAACCGAGAAATCGACAGAGAAAGCATCCGATAAGTCATCCGAAAAGGCATCAGAGAAATCGACAGAGAAGTCATCCGGAGGATCTACGCAGAAACCAGAGACAGGAGCGGAGAAAGTCGCAGATAAGGTCGCAGATACTGTTGCTCCAGTAAAAGATGCCGTCAAGGATACTGCCGAAAATGTCAAGGACAGTGTTAAGGATGTCGTCAAAGAGACTAAACCTGAAGTTGCCAAAATCACCACTAAGCCTATCCTCAAAGCCACACCAATCGAAAATAAGCCTTCGAAACCTACTCAAACTGCGAATCCACTCGGTACATCCGTGTCCCTCACAGCTGAGAGTTTTCAAAATTTGGTTACTATGTCACAAGATCCTTGGTTCATTAAATTTTACGCTCCATGGTGTCATCATTGTCAAGCTATGGCTCCTAATTGGGCTCAATTGGCCAAGGAAATGAAAGGAAAACTCAATATCGGAGAGGTCAATTGTGAAGCAGAGTCTAGATTGTGCAAGGACGTTCACGTTCGAGGATATCCAACCATTCATTTCTTCCGCGGAGGAGAACGTGTGGAATATGAAGGACTTAGAGGATTGGGTGATTTTGTTACCTTTGCCAACAAAGCTGTTGATATTGGAGATGGCGTTAAGGATATCGATGCGGCCGAGTTTACGGAATTGGAGGAGAAAGAAGATGTTATCTTTGTTTACTTTTACGATCATGCTACCACAAGCGAAGATTTCGCAGCATTGGAAAGATTGACTTTGAGTTTGATCGGACACGCTAAGCTTGTCAAAACCAACAGTGCTGCTCTTGCAGATCGATACAAGATTACAACTTGGCCTCGTTTATTGGTATCTCGAGATGGTAGACCAACTTATTATACAGCACTCGCGCCACAAGATATGCGCGATTTCAGAAAGGTTCTTCATTGGATGCAATCTGTTTGGTTACCTGTCGTTCCAGAACTTACAGCTTCGAATTCTCGCGAAATTATGGATGGTAAAATTGTTGTCCTTGCAATCCTTTCTCGAGACCGCGAACATGATTTCGAGATGGCCAAGAAGGAGTTGAAGCAAGCTGCATTGGAATGGATGGATAAACAAATAATCAATTTCCAACGTGAACGTCAAGAATTGAGAGATGCAAAACAACTCAGATTAGAAGAAGCAGAAGATCGGAATGATCAAAGAGCTTTGAGGGCTGCTAAGAGTATCAGAATTAATATGGATAAAGCTGATCAAAAGGAGGTTGGATTCGCTTGGGTTGATGGAGTTTTCTGGGAAAGATGGATTAGAAGTACTTATGGTATTGAAGTTAAGAGTGATGGTGAAAAGGTTATTATTAATGATGAAGATGTAAGTGTTTTTCCTGTTGTTCCTTTTCGATCATCTCTGCCTCTTCTCAGATATACTGACGTTTCCAATAGAACCGACGCTACTGGGATACAACAATTACCGGGAACTATATTATTCCTTCTCGTACTTCAATTTTGGAAACCATTCCTAAGGTTGTAGTAAACCCACCAGTCATCAAGCCAAAGAGTACAGTGGGTTCTTTTGAAAAAGCATTCTTTAATGTTAGAGGTGCAATTTCAGGACATCCATTCCTCAGTTTTGGAGTTGCACTAGGAATGATCCTAGGTGCTACAATGTATGGAAGAGGAAAGATTGGTGCGAGAAGAGGTGGTTTCTTTAGGGTAGATGATGGTGGTAAGGACGGTTTATTGGGTGGTGTTAATGGTGGTGGAAAAGTCGATTGAGAGGAGAAAAGTAATTTGAGAACTTAGATAGGGGGACTTTTTTAGAAGATGAAAGAAACGAGATGGGTGATAGGGGATTGGAGTTGATTGAATTGATTCATTGATTAATGGTTTTATGGTAGCGTAGGTAGGGTAGGACGTCTTTCAATTTTCAATGTATTATAAATATGTACAAGGTTAGATTGATTAGCCTTTTGAAGATACATCACATATACTTTTTTGATTATGTTTGAGATTTTCATCCGTTTATTTTGCTTTCCATTTATCAGTTCTAATACAGACTTCTCCGTGAAGTATCACTCTATGAAACCCCCCTTATTGGAACATGGGAACATGATGATTTTCAACCATCTCTATTCAGGAGAGTCGTAAAGTAAGCAAGTCATTTATCCAAAGTGAACAAGGGGGTAAAGTAAGTAATTACTTTCTCTTCCCATCGATCTTATCCCATCACGTCAAATCTTATACAAATTCTCATTCCCTCCATCATATCACATCTCATCACATCCGCACCCCATCGACACAAATCCCCAACCCCTCCACCCCCGGCATCGCACCCCCACCCCCCAAACTCCTCCACTTCAAAACCCACCCCGCAACCAACACCCCCATCCTCTCCAACCCCCTATCCTTCATCCTCACCTCCCCCTCCAACCTCCGTCTCTCCTCCTCAAATTCCACACTCAGAATCTCAATCTCCTCCTTCCTGTCTAGTATTTCTTCTCGCATTTTCTCTCTTTCTTTCTTTATCTCTGCTAGTTCAGATAACATCTGATCATGGGATTGAACTTGCTGTTTTAGCTCTGCGATTTGCAGATGTAGGGATTTGGTGGCGAGGGCATGCGTTCGTTCGGCTTGCGATAGGAGATCGGATTTGAAGGCTAGTTCGGAGTGTAAGTGGCGGGTTTGGAGGGTGGATTGCTGGGTTTGGTGTTGGAGTGCTTCTTGTAGTTGGGTGATTTGTTTTTCTAGGAGTGGATTTGTGGATTCGAGATTTTCATCTTCTTCTTCATCTTCTTGGGGTTTTTCTTGAAAAAATTTGGGGCTGTACTGCTCAGATTTCAGATTTGAAAGCTCGAGTTCCAGCTTCGAGATTTTTTGAGTCAGGTGAGGGGTTTCGGGATTGTTTTTTATTTGCTTGAGCTCGTGGTGGAAGTTGATGGTTTTTTCTTTCTCGGTCGTGTATCGATGTCGGCATTGCTCTGTGTCTGCGGTGGGTTCATCTTCTTTTCGTGTTTTTATCTTGAGGTTGGGCTCATGTCGCTTGCGTAGGGATTTATTATCTTCATCTGCTTTCTTCCATTGCTTCTCCCAATTTTTCGCTGAAAGATTGAGAATATGCGCTTGTTCTTTGAACGATTCTAGTTTTTCTTGAAGGCTCTCTTTATCTTCAATTTCGGCGCGGAGAAGTCTGTTGAGGTTATCTTGTACGTCGGTTGTTTCTTTACATTTGCTTTCCCATTTCTTGATATCGTTCGCGGCTTTTTGTGCTTGTTGCGTCGAAGCATCAAGGCGATGCTGTAGTTCTTCTCTCTCGAGTCGTAAAACGGTTATATCTATTTTTTGAACAGCTGGTGAGTTGGGATGAAGGGTGGAGAATGAAGAGGAAGGTCGTTGCTTTGGTAGGATTACAGCCGCTGCGGATGTTCTTGGTGGTGGTGTTTTCTTGTGACTTCCTGCTACATTGACCACGACATTCGATTTTCTCTTTTGACTTGGGGGACTCGGCGTATCATCTTCATTCTTAATCTCATTCTCATCTTCATCGTCGCTTGACGGAATTGTTCTTTTTCGCCCATTGACCCATTCTGGTGTTACCGGTAGAAGTTTGGTACGTTTCGCAGGAGGAGGAGATGAAAGATATTGTTTCTTGAGTAGTCGATCATCGGAAAACCTCGCAGCTGGAGAGGATAACGTGTGTTTTTCTGAGAGTTTTCTTTATTGGGTAATTTATATCAAACATGAATCATTGGTACTTACTAGTCTTCTGATGCTCTATTTTGACAGCATGGGGAGACGGGAAAGGTTGTTGGCCTATCACTTTTTAATCATTATATACCTGTGAATAAACGCAATTACTCACTGTTGCTCTTTTTGAGACTCTGAGGAAACAATATTCTTCGTGTAGGAGGCAATATCGGAGGAGCAGCTTCAGCATTCTTTTGGGGAAGTATCGGAAGACTTGTAAGGCTTTCTCTTGCTGGCGCAACTTTCTCTTTGGGCGATTTATGAGTTGTGCCTGCTTTATGAGATTTGTGAGGAGATTTGTGAGGAGTCGATCTCTTCTTCTTATTCGACGTCATGATTGTACAGTATAGAATTAATCGATTGTGCCAATGGTTTGGACTTTCATCGGGGGAAGGAATGTTGAATAAATGGCTTTGAGTATATAACACTTTGGATGATGGATTGTGGATTGAAGGAAGAAATTCACAACCGATAGAGTATTTTGTTTGTATCTTAGGTTCAAGGCATGAAATGAGATCTGTTCGACTCGACGATAAATGAAAGAAAGACTTGTGGTGACAAAGAGAATTGAGTATGGGCAGCGACGGGAAGTTGCATAAATTTGTCAGATCGTGCCTAGAAAAAGAAATTAAAAGTAGCAAAAGTAGAAGACTACAATAAGCCACGCGTGGTCTTTTTCCGCGGTGGCAGTCGAAAATTGAGAGTGAATTGAAGTAAGAAATGAGTGAAGTGTGAAGTCAGTGAAGTACGAAATGAGTAAGGCAAGAAACGAGTGAAACGGGAAATATATGAAGCTTTACTACATATGTTTGTTGTCCATCAGATCCCGTATGGAATGCTAAATTGTTGCTTGAACCACGAGATTATCTTGCCCTCAGATGAGAACAAACATTTTAGAAAACATGTCTTGTTTGAATGGATCAATTTATAGCTTCAATACTGAAATTGTCTTCATCTCTGATCAATACTCAAACATGTGCTATTGCTGTTCTCCCCTCTCACCTTAATGCTTCTCGAGTCCCCGAATCTTGGTATCCAGCTTGCTACACTCATTTCTGAGTCTTATGCATAACCCATCGACCTCATATAATCTATCTCTCAACTGTTGGTTCTCTCTTACCAAACGAGAACAATTCTCTCCACATTCAGTACAAAGCCCATTTGCTGAAGTCGGAGTTTTGCTCCTCAATATGCTCATTCTCTCCTCATCCTCAATTCCCATTCCCATCATTGCTTCAGACTTTGGCCAGGTTGCTTTTGAAAGTGCTGTTTTGGTGCGGTCCATTCGTCTCATCAATTTGCCAATAGTCCTATCGCGTCTCCCAATCTTTCGATTCATCTTTTGAATTCGCGATTCTTTGATATCGATTACAGACCTCATAGCTTGAATCGCCCGTGCTTGTTCGTCCGCCGTCTCTTGCCAAACTCGAACCGTTACAGACTCTGCTGCTGATTTCAAAGTTGTACTAGTTTTACTGAAATCTTGAGGCGATGCATGAGCGTCACTCTCATTTATGTCAAGGCTTGGAGATTTAGGTATCAACAATGTACTGCGTCGTGAGCTGCGACGAGAAGCTATGTGAGATTAGCATCACAATATTGGAGCAGGTGCTTTGATCTGGGAAGCCGCACTACTTGGAAGGCTCGTAGAGTTATGATGAGGCCGATACGGTGCCTCAGCTAGAGACTGTCTCTTCTTTTTGGAGGACATTTTGACTTTGAGATGATTGCCAGAAGTTTGTGATTATTTCAGACAGGTATGAGGTAGGAATGGGGATAGACTCTTCATCAAAGAAGGGAGAAGCTCGAAGCAAGTAACAAATGAATGAATAATAACCCCTCAATTAACTCTCCCTTGCTTCGTTTTGTGTATTCATGTGCCATGGACTTTTCTGTCATTTTAGTCATTTTAGTCATTTTAGTCATTTTAGTCATTTTATTGCTTTTGTTTCCTCCCTGTGGCTTTTGGCTGCCGTCATGAACCTTGTTTTGGTGTGTATCCGCGCAAGGATTCAGATCATTCAAGCATCGAGCTGTAGTCAGTGAGAAGGTTGGGTAGGTAGGAATGCTTTTGTATAGCAATGGTATTGAGGTAAATCTCCTAGGTATAATTCCCATGAGTTGATGGTGCCCCCGGTGATATGATGTTCATCAAAGAAATCTTCCATGTAAAATTTCCCCGCGTTTATCATAATCGAACTGGAGCTTGTGCTCTGTGCGTGCGGGTTGCGGGTCAAAAATTAGGAATTGGCCGTGCCATGGTTCGTTCGGCACTCCCGAGCTTAGATCCAGGAACACAAACCCAACGCCAAAATCGCGAGAAATCACGAATCCACCTGACATTTCTCACCCCCTCCACCCCCTCCCCTCACCAACAGATTGAAAGCAATCATGGCGGACGAAGAGGTTTCTGATGCGGACAATACCCGTATTAGGGACTTTGTAGTTCGATTCCTTTACGATTATAATCTTCCACAGGGCGAAGGAATTTCTGGTACTGTAATTCAACAGCCTTATCTTGACCAACTGGATCGCGCCTTGGTAGAGAACCCGGCCTTGATTAAGAAACAAAAAAAGACATTCAAAATCGTTGTGTCTCGAATGTTAGATGAGGTAACAAATAGAGCATATTCTACTTGCCATTGCCATTGCGCTAACTCTAACTAGGGTACAACACTAGAATTACTTGAAAATAATGAGGGGAAGGGTGTCTTGCGACTTTACGATTTTGTCAGGCCTCGAGACATCCATTTGTCGTCCATTAAGTCCAACAACGAAAAGACCTCCGATGAATATGCCGTGCAGCCTCTACAATCGAATACGAAGCTCGAGAAATCACATAAGAGTATTGATCGAAATCTGAGAGAAGGCATTGATCCAAATGGATTGGCGCCGAGATTCAGAAAGCGAAGAATAATAGAGGTGGAAGAGAGTGATGGCTCTGGGAACGACACTCCTTCTATAAGCCACTCCAGATTGGACAGCAGAAACTCTAGTCCTCAGAGACTGGCACGACCTGCACTTGCGCCATTGGATGGAAATCGAAGAATTTCTGCCCCGGAGCAATTTTACAGCCCATCGATTCAATCCGAACCTTACCAGCATATGGACTTTTCCCCGAATGCAGAACTAAAGAATGAAAACTTGGTAAGCAGTTTCGGTATAATGAATGGATTCGTAAACTGATTTCTTAGTCGTCCCTTCCAATTTGGCTCCAGAGAGGTCTGAGTGAACTTCGTCAAAAATATCCCGATTCTCGGTTTAAAGCAACAGATCTCCACGACATTAAATGCATGGATTGCGACACAGAGCATAAGATTTCGAAATACAAAAAGACGAATAATTTTGAGACTCATTTGAAATCAAAAACCCACTTGGAAAATGTCAAATTTAGAGTTGAGAATTCAACTACGTCCCGACCCATCTCCGCAATGTCAATATACTCAGCCATGCCACCACCGCCGTTACCCGTGCATGCCCCAACTGTTCTACCTGTAGCAGGAGTGTCGGATAGCTCAAGTACGAATGGTGGACTTATAGAAAGTATGATAGCAAACGCCATACAGCAGAGTATCGGGCCTTTGACTGCACATATAGGAAATTTAGAGAACCGATTGCTATCATCAGAAAATACACAAAAGCATAGATTTGAGGAGATGGCCAGGCAACTTGATGAATCAGAGACTCGCAATCGTGAGCTATTTTCTCAGTTGGAAGAATGCAAATTATCAACAGAAGAATTGAGCGCTAGACTTCTTGCTGCGGAAGCTAGATCTAAAGAACAAGTCGAGATAATTAGGCGTCTGAAACTAGTGGAACAGGCCAATGAGTCGTTGCAAGCTTCGAGAAGTAGTCATTCGGCCCAACTTAAAGATGCTCAAGGCAGCATAAAAGCTCTTAAGCAGGTAAACAGTGCTCTTTGTACACAATCCGTGGAGGAATTGCCTAAGAGGCTAACATTTCTCCTTAGGTGCCAATTTCAAGTATTGAATCTGCCATACAAGATCAAGGCAGTCGACTTTTCATTCTAGGTCAGCAGCATGAGGGCACAGCACATGACCTATCACGTCATTGTAAACTGGAAGAAGAGTTTTGCAGAAAGATGCTATCTCAGATGGAAGATGAACGTCAGAAACTTAACGAGCGCGTCAACCTTTTGCAGACTGCATTAGCTTCGCGATATGAAGATTTTGAAGAACTCAAGAATAGAGTTTCTCATGGCCCCCAACATGATCAGAGTCAGTTCGATGCGCTGAAATCGCAGATTAGCTCGGATTTTGATACTCAAGTAAGACAATTTTCCAGCAGGATAAAGTCAATCGAGAAAAAGATAACCCAAGATTCTACAAAATTTACCTCTTTAGATCATAGAACTGCCGAGTGGATTTATACCACAGACAAGAAGCATGATTCTAGGCTTGCGGAGTTAGAAACCTTGATAGGTGAAAACTTTGTTAATTTCAGAGCTGATATAACAAATCATATTGAAAATCTAAAGAAACAACTGAAAGAAAAGAACGGCGCAGTAGAAGCAATTTTTGAGGGAAGGCTAGCGACCGCAGAGAGAACGATTACGGCCATGAAAAATCAAATGACTGGATGCGAGGCCCGACTTGAAGCTGGAGAAAAGTCTTTCGCACAGTTGATGACGAATGCTCGTCTCGATACCAACCGTACAGAATTATTGGCGTCTGAGTGGAAAAGATGGCAAGCAGATCGTGAAGAAGAACTCCGCAATCTAGATACGGAGGTCATGAAAAATTCTTCCGCCATGGAGAAATTACAGGTTGAGCATACTGCATTCTTAAACTCGACTCCAAAAACCATTCAAGAAATGGAAAGGCGATTAGAAGAGCAGGGTCAGATCTCTACCACCAAGCTTCAAGAAAGGCTTGAGTTATCTGAGGCAAATTTGACACAAAAGATTTGTTCTTTACAGGAAACTCAGGTAAAGCATCGCCAGTCCACGCTGGAACTTCATCATAAGCAATCAGATACGCTTATGAATAGGATGGATGAGAAAGTTCAAAGTTTGGAGAGAGCATGGGAGGAGTTTACTCTGAAAACAAAAGAGAATCAGAAAGTCAATGCAACTCTCATGGACCAAAAGATGCAGAATCGATTAAAGTCCGAAGCTCAAATCCACAAGGCAATGACTGAATCTCTGATTCAGAATTTTGTATACAAACGGGACCGCGAATTACAGGCTAAATATGAAGAGACGTTTAGGCCAATGCTCCTGGAGTATTTGACAGAGAAAGATAAGGCATTGAGGAAGAAGTATGATGAGAACATTGAAATAGCATTTCAAGCACGCATGATTGCGCGGGAAACGGAGCTCGAAATGAAGTACGAGAAAAGGTTCAAGCCGCTCATTGAAAGTTTCTTGACCAACCATCAGAAGATACTCAGAGATGAGTATGAAGCCCGCATTGAAAAATTATTGAACGGTGTCAAGGATGAAATCATATCAGCAGACAAGGAAAACAGGAACCCAAGTATCAAAACAGAAGAAGAACTCAAGTCCCTTGTTATTAATCTTACGGAAGAACGAGAATCAGCCTTTTCGAAGAAACATGGAGCGGACATTGAAGAATTGGTTGACATGCATCGAATTGAGATGGTTTTGCTCGAGGAACAGACCCTGGAGCGTTTATTGACATTGGAGCAGATGATTCAAGATCAAGGACAGCAAATCGAGGATTTAGACTGTGTACTTCCTTTGGTATTGTATGATGTAAATGAGTTAATGAAGAAGCGGAAACTTCGAGATCGTGGATTGAGAAAAGATCATTTTCGAGTTTGTAAAGGTGGTAGGTGATGGATACATCGATTTAATACGAGATAATGACGAGTATGCATTGCGTAGAGGTATGAATTGAAAGAAAAATACGCGATTTGGTAGATTTAGGGCGCATTAGTCTCTGGAGCATAGCATGATGGGCATTGGGAATGGTTTGGGAGTACTCGGAGTTATGAGCTGAGATTTTCAAAGTCGAGATGATGATACTTGATTGGCAAACATGTCAAGAAGAAAGATTTCGATTGATGAGTAGAGATTTATCTTTGATTTGGGAAAGCGGACAGGTAGTCCTTCGAAGAACTTTTATAGGTGGCTAGATAAGCAGCATCTTGCATCTTTGGCGATTTGTTGTGATGGGAGAAATAAATGCATGGATGGGATGGGATGGGATGGGATGGTTTATGATGATTTATGATACCAAAAGTTTTGTAAATTTACGGAATTATTATATTCATATGGGTATCTAGCTAGATATGAATTGAATACTGATATGTCTTGGGGTTTGAATGTTTTTGAGGTTGTATATAGTGAGTGAATGCTAGGCAGGTAGGTATGTATCTTGACCTCGCGTAAATACTACGAGCTTCACTCGCTCATTGTATTTCGGGTACACTCAGGTACACTCAGGGGTACACACTACTCTACTTTGACGGAGTTGATGGCTTACTTTTTTTAATGGGAAATCTCGTGGTATTTGAAAGTTAGAAGTGATGTTTGACGTTGTGGTTACTTGCTATCTATCCATGGAAGAAACGAATAAGACGTCCAGCAAAAAAATGCATTCTGTTGCCCATTATGGAATGAAATTTCACTGGAAAGGTGTCTTCATATTATTCTGATTGGTAACGATGTAACTTTAATATTGATGTTTAGTTCCCTTTCTCGGTTTCCTATCCATCTATTCTGACAATTGTATGTCTACAATCGGCCTTACCAAAACACACAGCTTTATCCGGTCCAATTGCCTCCTCTCAAACGCTGGCCTACAAATCAGTTGCGACAAGAGCCATGCTTCATCCCAGCTCAGTACGTCTCACAGACATCACAACGCACATCCGGAGCATACCTCGCCGTAACGATCCCCTCAAACGCCACATTAGCCCTAATCCCCGCCAACAAAACCGACGCTTGTCCAAAGATCCGCGCAAATCGGAACTCCATCACCATACGCCTCGGAGAACTGTACGACAGATGTCTACAGTTCTCCATGTCATACACACAGAGATTATAAATATACATCTTCCAAAACGCAGGATCCATACTAGGGTGATTGAACACCTCGAGCAGGATCACGCGACTTCGATAATGCAGTCGAAGCGGATATTCACGCTGTCCATGGCGATTCGGCTCAACCCGGAGACGATTTCCGTGGATATAAATACCCTGGAGAATTGCTTGCTGTCTCAAGCGAGTCGCGTGTTCGGCATGTTTGAAGACCACCTTTGCGGCGTGGTGTGGGTGCTGATCACCACCCAGACAGATCCAAGCAGCGATTATGGGGCCGATTGAGACAAGTTGGAATAATTCCTGATACAGGAATTGGCGCTCAAAGCCTCTGGGGATGCCTTGGATCCAGACTGCGCAGTTCAAATCGTTGGGGAGGTTGGCTTCACCCTCGAATTTGTGGGAGGTGTCGCGATCGTTGTTGGTGCCGAGGTAGTGCGAGGCGGATGTGATGTTGGAGGGAAGTGGTGCGAGGAGTCTTTGCTCTCGCAGAAGTTGGTCCGTTGGTCGCATTCCGGATTGGAATGATGTACCAGATCGGTCTAAAGTCTGGCCAACTGCTGATGAAACGCTGGCAGAGGTAGCGTTCGATGTATATTGGGCTGAGTACGCACCCAGGTGCGGATTTTTGAAAGGAGTTCCCAGGCTATACGGGATTTCATTATCCTGTTGGTACACAAAACTGTTCGTCTGCATATGGCTGTTGCTGGCGTAGTCACCATCAATAGTCGATGGATTGCCAGCTACCTGTGCATTGAACTGTGGCATATACTGCACAGAGCCCCCGACGCTGGATGCGCTTCTGTTATGCTGATACGCCACGGCACGATGACCAAGTGGTTCAATGTTACTAGCTGGTGCGTATCGTGCACCGCTATTCGAGGGCAGACTGCTCTGAACTTGCGGTCCTCGAAAGATTGCTGTGACAACTCGGTGTCCGGTCGCGACGTTCGATGGGTGCATACCCATATCCCCAGTTTGCTCACGAGCTTGAGTATATGGGAGATACGACTGCAGCTCACCATACGACGTGCCCTTTGAAGGCGATGAATTTTCGTTGACATTCAATCCCACAACAGATGTCCCAAGATCAAGAAAAGACATATCATCTTCCTGCATGGAATTAGACGCACCATGTTTTACTGGATACATACCACGAATCAATGACTGTGTGATAATCGGAATGTTATCACCACTTTCTTCCTCAGCCGAATGCATATCTTCTCCAACTTCAGAAATGCTGAAAGAAGAATATCCCATTTGTCGTGAGATGCCCCTCTCGAATCCAATGGGCTTCACGTTGGACAATGGAGATGTGATTCGAGGCGGCTTCTTGCCGTCGAAGCTGAAATTGGGTACAGGTATTGTACCAAGGGCATTGGCCATGGTACGGGGGAGATGTTCGCTCCGTCTGCGATTATGAGGAACTAGAGGAGATGTGGGCTTCCAGAATGAGCCATTCTGATTGTTCTGGCTGCAGGGAAAACTCGAAGTGAACTTTAATGAAGACATGCTGGATACTATGTCTATTGATTGTAAGCCTTGTTTATTTTGATAGAAAATGTGAATTGAAAGAATTTGTCGAGTGTTTAGTTTCGTTAACCTTTTCCGGGTAAAGAATCACAATCGAGAATCGTGAAGAATGATCTCAACTTCAGAATTTATCTGTGATATTCAATGAGAAGATTCTTAAAGAAGAAGTAGTTACTAAGAATTAGAGTGTTTACGAAAGGGTGTTTGGGAATGGGGTTAAGAATTGCTGAGTTTATAAGGGAATCGTAATGAAGGGGTACTGTTATGTTGTTGAGGGACATCGCTTAGTGTTGGGGAAAACCCGTACAGATAGGGGTACGGCGCTATTGCTGGAAAAATTGTATGGCTGGTGGAAGAAAGCGGTATGTAGCTACGGTGTGAATGAGTATAGCGGATGTTGGGGAAAGGTATTGTCGATACGAGCATTGCTGCATTGTCAGCAAGGAGTTATTTAGTGGCTTTCTTTCTCATGGCTGGATTGAGGGGGTACTGCTATTTTATTGTTGGAATGATACATGGCACAAGATAGAACTAAGAAATAATATCAATGTCTAAAGTACAAAAGGCAGCAGAAAAGGTTGAAATTGTATTGTTTAGTCTCTAACCACAGTACTGATGCTCCTAGTTGAGGAAAATTTTAAACTCAAAAATTCGAATGATACTCGGGAGAGTATTAAAGAAGTGTGGAAACTTAGACGCCTATTTTGATATATAGGTGCTTTGATCTGATGGGTGGGAATTTTGAAATATGGAAGAGCATTGTATACACGTGGAGATTTTTATATTCATATCACAGTGTTCACTAGTTGGGTTAGGCCGATTCCGTGAGATAATGCATGTCTAGCTTTTTAATTGCTAAGAGAAAACGACCAACGAAACTGAAAAGGTTGTTCAATATACAAAGAATGAGTGAAATCTACTCATCTTTCCAGCCGTAAGAACAGTTAAAAGCTTTGAGTGGAGCTGGGTATAGCATGAAGCACTGTCTAGATTTTGTGTTGTTGACTCCCTCTGAATTCAACAATTACCCACTGACCCCCTCATCTTTGAGTCTTTCTTTTTAGGGAAAGAAGATTATACAATGAACATAAGGCACAAATTCTCAGTGAATGACACTCTTCTTGAATATGCTTGGTCCGTGAAGAAGTCTACTGTACTAGAGATGAAACGCACTGCACGTGATGCCTCTCGTTTAGACTGACATTTGTACAGCTAAGAGACAAAACTAATATAAGAACACTTTAATGAGTCTCTTTCCCATAAATTTCGGATTCCTAAATCCTTTCTTTCAGTCCTAGGGATAAGGGATGTTCGTGTAAGATCGTACTGCATCTACATATGTGCAGTACCTTTCTACTTCATCGAAATAGCCACAAGGAACTTTCAACAGGTAACTATCTACTTTGTAGTATCTACATATCTACCTATACACGCACAATCCCGCCAGCTTTAAATTCCACCTGGCTACCCCCGATTGTATCTCAGATGGTCAAAATGAACTATCATTTCAAGCCCAATAAAGCTGGTTCGTCTAGACCCACGCTTCCAATTACATACGATGCAAATATGAATCCTCGGAATGTGTTCTTGCTTGATGGTAAGCATTTCCAATGCACTATTCTGAACGCATTTACTCCTTCAGATGACTCTAGACTCATGGAATTAACCATTGCCTCTCTAGGTACAACGCCAGCCTCTATCCAGGAAAGATTAGCCGCGGTTTTAAAAGACAATCACCGGCGCAAAGAAGCAAAGCAAGTAGATCTCGCTTATCAGTCCCCTCAAAATAGTATTTTCTACACAAGTCTACCCGATAATCAGTTTCCAGATCACGACAACTTGGCTCAACGTTATGCTCGGTACCAAGGTAATGTGTCTAGTTATTCTAGCATCGATCGAAACTCGCCATCTGAGGGGATCCAGCTCCAAAATTCTCGTCAAAACTTCTTTATGGAGCCGAATATGAATACTCATATGCAGTTAACATCTAGTAACGACTTTGCGCAGCGAGGTGGAGATGAAATAGCTAGACCAAATGTCCTTTCTAGAGACATATCCAGATATACAGCGTCTAACCGGTCTGTACAGCTAAGATCTCCCACAATCAGTCCTTTTTTTGGACAAACCGCAGAACATGGAGCAGTCTCACGCCAATATACCAACATAGACCCTCATGAGCACCATATTCTCTCGGGACAAATTGCCGAATATACAGCTCCTCCCACCGATGTAATCAGTCAAGAAACTCCAAACTTTTCTCAGGCTCAACATGCCTCTTTTTACAACAAAAGAAAACCTCGTAACAGAGGATACAATTGGAGAAATTATAACAATTTTGCCACACCACGACAGCGACGAGTATGCCAGCAATCGATAAATCAGCAAAGTTTCAGGGCCCAGTATCTAGAGGATTTCAGACATACTAATGCATACAAAAGGATAGATCTATACGATGAAGAAGCATGGGCACAACGACGACACGAAACCGGACAAATTTCTCCGCCGCCTAATTACTTTAATCAATCTACTACTTACGACGGCTTATATTCCGGTAGTGTCTCTCTCACCTTCATCCCTCGTCATAACACATTTCATGATATTGAAACCTTAACGTTTCCACAAGAACCTCAATATTCCTCCAATCCAGCAAACCAACGCAGTCACCCAGTTCAATCTCATAATCCCCACACTATAACCTCCATGAACGCAGAACTCGATCTTCCCCCATCTATTGACCCCTACGCCTCAAAATTCAGCCTTCCCCCCTCCAGAAAACTTCAACGACGAAACGGCTCATTCGTTCCCTCAGAAGAAGATTCTCAAACCTCATCTAGAAATTACAAAGGTAACCCGCGCACCGGTATCCGCGGACTTTCCGATCATCTCAACTGTGCATTCTGGCTTACCAATCTCGCGGCCGACATCCAAGCCCATGAAATTCTCGACGAAATCCATACCGGTGCCGTGTCCGCCTTTGAAATTACTCGTCCACAGGGAGAATACATCATGTCCGCCGCAAAGCTAATCTTTAAACATCCCGAAGCCGCTGCACTTTTCAAAGACCAATGCAATAGTGAAGAGGGGATCATCATCCGCGGACACAGAGTTAAAGCCCGCTATAACACATTCGGATATCGTCGATACAAGAGCGAAGATAAAACTCGCATGATATCTATTGAGGGACCGACTTGCTATGTGGTATATGATCACTTCAAGGTATTTTTTGAAACGTTTTGTGATCATGAGTTGTCGGGATGGGAATATGTTGAGGCGGCTGTGAAGGGAAATCGGAAGATGATCATGGGGTTTGCGAGGATTAATGGTCAGGCCACGCAGTGTTTGGAGGCGTTGCGGATGCATCCGGTTTATGGAGAACATTTGATTGTGGAATATGCACCCGATCCTTGTGCGAAGAATTCTCCATAGGTGTAATTCGTATTTTTGGGTGGGAAGAGGAGAGTTGAGAGGTTCGGTGTTGGGTGGTTGAAATCTTGTCGAAATCAGATGAGCATGACATATTGAATGATGGCAGCTAATCGGCTGAGACTTACTATGAAGGTTGAACTTCTTTTGGCGGGCCGGCGTTGCTGAACTTGAGTGAAGCAAAATAACTGTGTTCAGAGATATGGGCCCTCGTAACAAAGAGTTTAGCATGATTAAAAGATGTATTAGATAAAATTTAGACATATCGACAGCTATGAATTACTCAATTACTAAATTTCTCGATACAGGACTCGATGAGCTTCTCCAAATGATATTGTGAAATTTATGGATTACTATCATATACTACCATGAATTCTCACCACAATTTCTATTTATGTTATCAAATTCACACATAATCAACAATCTAATATTTAATACAGATACATAGACGCTGAGGTTAGAGGTTCTAGCAAAGGGATGTATAGCTGACTTTATCTATCACTCTCATACGTCACATATTCCTCGATTATTGGAAGATTCTGTCATATCTATGTATAGTCCGCGGTTCAAGAACTTGGTATGGTACATACCTTAGCCTTCATAAGTCTACGCATGAGGAGCTGTGGTTTTGCACCGATTTATCGTTTAATGCGAAGATCAGTTAACAGTGGATGATTGAGGTGGCTTATAAACAAATGTTTCCAGTTGATTTCCATTCTTGTTTGGCTAAGTCTGATACAAGCTTGCTATCAAGTTTCCTAGATGTAAGTATGAAACTGATAAGGTCATCTGTTGTACTATACACGTTTGATTGTACACCTTAGCGTTGCGTGTACTTAAGAGACATTGTCGCTTGCTCACATCACCAGACAGGAGATGAAGGCTATGAGTCAATTTTCTGTTACTGCATTGTGACTACTCAAACTGGAAAAATATTGAGAATAAGTAGCAACTGACAGGGGGCGAACAGAGAAAAGTTATCAAATTCAATAAAATTACAATAGAATGGCAGGATTTTCAATTATTTTTGGGTAAATTATCTATCTTTCTAACTAATACACCTATCGCCACCTAATTCGAGAAGTAACCTGAATTCAATTTCATCTTTTTAGATTTTAGACAAAGAAAATAACCCTGTAGGAGGAAAGTTCGGGTTGTATTCCAAAAGCTCATTGCATCCAGCGGAACAGAAGCAATTTCAAAACCAGCATGAAAATGTGCTGCCGATGTGTTACAGTTTCCTTGTCTGTAAGTTCTGGGGAAGATCCTAACCATTTTTAGTATGTATTTGTATTCCTGAGAATTCTTAGCCAACATTAAAACTACTCCAAAATTGTATTCGGAGTGTTTCTTCTTGTTGATTTGGACCAGCTTTTGGATCTCGACGCTGGATTCACTGGGCACATCATCAACTTGAAAATGTGAGAGAACTCACTCTCTTGTTTTTCTATGTCACGATTACATTTGAGAAACTAATTTTGCTCTCAATACTTCGGTATCGAAATTTATTGCCAGCAAGGCTAATTAGTAATAAAAACCCAATATCCAGACCTGCTAGCCAGTACCTTGATCGCGCCCAAACTCAAACATTTGGATGAAGCCCAACGGACCCCTTCACCCCTTCACTCAGTCGCTTGCATCTCAATCAGATCTCATTACCATCAATTCCATATCGGACGTGCACCTGCCCTAGGAATGAAATGTCCTTCTGAATTGCCTGATAGCAAGTCTGTGCTTGTCCAGCAATTCTCACGAACTCGAACCTTGTGCATGCAAAGCCATACTTCTTACATGGCATTGAAGTTACAGAAATGATGATGTACTTACACCAACTTCCGAAGTAACCATGCCAGAATGCCTCATCAAGTAGCATAGGCGCTTCAATCTCCAAGAAGCGAGTTTCGGGGCCCTTCCACTCGTATGCACCGTAATCATTGTACCAGACCTTGATCTTACGGTTACGGATGCGAAGGCCACCCTTGTTACGAGCACGACGGTAGAGCTCAGCACCACTGGCGTTAGTCTTGAATGTTGCCTTTGCAGCTTTTATTTTGTGACCATTCTGAGGTTCAATCATTGAAAGTGCGGCAACAGCACCACAGTCAAGAATCTGCATGAATTCGGCATGGCTAGTCTCTTCCGGGATGTTGATGATCCACATACAACAATTGATGTCCTCTGGAAGATCAAGTAGATCGGGATGATTCTCGTCACCCTCGTAATTGGTATCGTGACCAGACTTGTCCGGGATCATACCTTGCTCTCGGAGAAGCATGTTAGTCGGACGAAACTTCTTAACCAAGTGAGAGAGATCCGGAATTGTCACTTGTGGAATCATCATGTTATCCATAACCATTGGTTGAGGCTGGGAAGTAAATGTAGCTGTTGCTTCAACGTTCATGTTTTGGTTGAAAAAGTCCGTTGATGCTGGAAGAATCTCTGGAGCGACTTGGTTAAAGTTGCTGAACTCAGATAATGAGTCAACCAGAGTGCCGATGGTCATCTTCACATTCTCTATGATGGCGGGCCGGTATGAGGAATTACCAAATCCTGTTGACGTAGATGTCATCCGAGAATGTTGACTCTTGTCTACAAAACTTCCAGATGCAGATGTCATCCTAGTATGACTCGTGTACTGGGAGATAGAAGTGTCAAAACTGCGGTCAGCAAGAGTCCAAACATCAGCACCAGGAATCGTTGAGTGACTGGTCATAGTTCTTGTATCGGCGGATGACCTCGAATTGATGCTTCGGGAACTGTTCATTGAGCGAACAGTCCTCAAATTCTGCGAAACTGTTTGATCTTGTTGAACTTGTTGGTTTGGTTGAACTACACAGACAAAGCCGGCAGCGCTAGTAACTTCATGAGGATTATCGGATGTTATGGCTACAGAAGCAATTTGGGATGCGCGTGCAGAGACCGGAAAGAATTGCTGGTGGGTACAAGTGGGAGAGATTAAGAAAGGTGCTGCTCCATCACCACGATTCAGAAATGCTCTGAACAAGTTGGTGTCGTTTGAGCGGGGGATCTTACCGGGTGGTGATTTTGTACCCGAAGCATTCTTGGAGCCTATCATCTGACCGGAAGCGCCGTTTGCCAGCGACCATTTAGGTAAGGCATTTCCAAATAAACTCAATGGTGGCTTTTTTTCATTTGACTTAGTGGCAGCATTCTTTGAGGCGGTCATATTGTGTCGAGCCTCGAATATTTCGTGCCATCGGGAGCGCTTCGGGGGAGAGTTCTTGATAGATTCGTCAAGAGTCATCGTCCTTGAGAGCCTTTGACCCAGGATTTGATTGTTGATTACAACCCTATTTTCTTCATCTTGATCATGCTATGCTTGAATCGCGAGGCTTTCAAGACGTTGAACATGATTTGCTGAGACTCGAGAAGGAGCAGGATTTTTTCTTGCGGTGATTGTGGTATCTGAATCAGGGTTAGTCGCGTTACTAAAATTAAGACTCGGGAGGAGAAGCGACATACCACCAGCCTTGGATGATGTACTTGACTGTGTTCTCGTGTTCAATTTCTTTTGTAGTTTTCGATTCTTGGGGGAATTTTTAGAGGGCAGAGTGCGGCCATTATACCAAGATTTCGAGACTGTGATATCCATCTTGAATCGAAAAATCCGAGAAGAATCGCTATTCAGTATTGATCTTCTCAAGAGAAAAAGGAGTGCTCCTTTGATGAAAGAATTATCGAGACGCAATTAGTATAGAAATCTTCTTTCTAAACTGTTAGATACAATACTGAGATATTTCTAACTAGGAGGAAAGAAGTCCAAGTTGAATGGAGTTATTGCCTAGAAGGAAGTTCAAGAAAAATTGTGGGAAATAGAGGGATGTGCAGAAGAACTGCGAGTAAAGTTGTCGGAAATAAATCGAGAGTTGGATGGAAGTTTGGGAAGATGGAAGACATATAAACAAAAAATCTGCTACCCGAGCAAGATGCGGCACAACTTCAATTCACAGCCTCACCGTAATGCTGTAACACATGTATTAAAATCAAGGCAAGATTACATACGGTTCACATTGGAACAGTGAATATATCAATGTCATCACACAATTTCATTCTTGGTATGGTTCAAGCAGCATATATCTGCCTACTGTCTCAATATGCAAGGTAAGCGAACCATAAATCCACGTGTGTGTCTTGGGATAATAAGTTAGACAAAGCTGTTTCAACTTCGCAATTGATATTGAAACTCGAGGTAAAAAATCGAGCCACTTGTAAATGGTACAACTCAAAGTGCTATTCTCTTGGCACTTCAGTTTGGACTGTAAATTGAAATTAGATTATATGATAAGCCTCCGGTGGCTGTGATATGAAAAAGATATTGGGAGAAAGCCTTAATGAGTGATTTCATTGATCAGGTTCTTGTTTATAGGCCGCTATTCAATAAAATTTAATGATATGCTGTTTCGATACAGAAGTCAAAGAATTTCACGTGATTCTAAAGAAAAGACACAAGACAGCAGCAGACTTGTTAAACCTTTTAGAGTGGAGTGCGGTTGGAGTGAAAGTCGAACCATTTTAATGCTATGGAATATTCATCTTGAA
Organism: Botrytis medusae; assembly: GCA_019395255.1. Taxonomy (NCBI): domain Eukaryota; kingdom Fungi; phylum Ascomycota; class Leotiomycetes; order Helotiales; family Sclerotiniaceae; genus Botrytis; species Botrytis medusae. The sequence continues at coordinate 18,086 of JAHXJL010000029.1, read as the reverse complement.
TTTCGTGACTTTCGTGAGTTTCCCTCTCAGATTCTTTCTATAGAAGAGTGCGAAGGTATTACAGATAAATGAACAAGAGATTCACAGCAGAAAAGGCAGCAACGTGTGCTTTTTCTTCGTGGCCACAAGTCAGTTTTCATGCATTGCTTCGTCGATATTGAATATTCACATTTTTTCCCGAAGCTTTAACACACAGATATTTCAACAGCCATAAATCTAGCAAGTAAGGGAAGAAACCCTCTCTTCCTTTTTGAAACATGAACCTAGGTAGTCTCTTTGAAGTTCCAAATTGGGATTGAGGCACAGCCGAGACTTAAGCGAGGATTAGCTCAACTCAAATGAGCCAAGCTTACCTATTCACTGAGAAATAACGACTCAAGTTGTTCGTCATAGGGAAAGGATTGTGTTATCTATACAACTTGATAGAAATCGTCCAGCGCCATGTATAGAGAGTCAGTTTTGTGTGTATCATATCAGATGAAATGTGTACTGCACTACATGTAATCTATATACTATTTTGCATTATTAATAGAGCCCCGAACGATTTAGAGTCTTACTATGAAAGTTCATTTAAATTGAATGTCTACTTTTTTCAGCAATCAAAATCTAGTTGTCAATAATTAGAGGTTGATGGGTAGGGGACAACGACAGATTTTGCATTTGATGTAACATTTGTATCTCCAAATTGCAAAAAATGATGATGAGTTTATATCAGAAGCAACAATGATCTTAGGAATACGAGCACTCGTAGTTTGGTTTTTCAATGTTCATTTTATTGTAATTTGCTACCTCCATTTTCTTTGCGCTATATATCTAGAATTTTACCAGATATGTCTAATGCTGCGAGTCTGCGTTCGTGGCCAAAGTCTTCTTCCATTAATACTCATACGTCCCATCTTATCCTCAATTCATTACACCACAATCAGTCTATCAAAGGTCACTCACTTAGGAGGAAAAGCTTCCCAGTCTCTTCCACAAGGATCTGTCCCATATTTACAGGATACATTACCTCCAAACTGAGGATCATGGATGATGGCTAACAAGATTGACTGAGCTTGCGCCTCAATTCTGGCGAAATGGAATTCCATGGATCTTGTGACCTTATTTTTTGGGTCAAACGGCAAATATGCAACGTGATCAAGATTATATCTCGTGACCTTGCCAAAGTATGTCCTCCAGAAACTCTCAGTCATGAGTTTATAAGGCCCATGAATATTGATAACACGACTTTGATGTTCGTCGGCGTGTTTGGTCATGCCGTATTTATTGTAGACGACAGCGAGATGATGGTCGCGAATCTGAATACCTACGGGACTATTCACCAGTGCCATGAATCGTGCAGCTCCCTCGGAATATTTGAAGGTGATATTTGCAGCGGAAAACGGAAGTCCAGGGATAGGCTGGCTGATGTGAACGGAGACCACGGATCCGGTGGTGATCACTGCAAAGATTTCCTTGTGTTGGACATCCTCTGGAAGATGGCTGACAAATACCGAGCAGTTAAGGTTGTCGGTAAGATCTCTAATTGCCTTAGTGCCTTGCCCCGTTGCCTTGTAACTTGACTGGGTTGAGAGCAATCTGCTGTGAGTACCCTCTGTCATTGAGCGGGCTGGGCTAGTAGGCAAAGAAGCTGGCACGTGATGACTGCGGTGCAGTTGGTAAGCACTGCCAGTGAAGGTTTTTCTTCCCTCATTCACCGTTCTCTGCCATTTCGGATCGCCTCCGGATGGGTTTCTGTGGCTGGATCTACTCTGGAGAGAATTCTTCGATGGAAGAACAGCGGAATCGGATTGTGCTCGCGAGTGGGAGTTTTCAGAACTGCCTCTCTTGTGTGGTGGGATATATGCCACGCTCGTAAAAGGCTCTACCCTTTCAGGCGACGTCAGAGCTGCCGGATATGGCTGGCAGAGCTCATCATGCTGGGCGATTACGCTTGCATTGTTATCTTCGGACATGTGGATGCTTTCCTTGCCATCATCATTGACGAATTGATCATCAGTACCTCTGAGGGTCTCGGTATCGCTATAATATCCAACGATAATATCTGGCCGCGCATGCAGCCAAGAGAATGATGGGGCTGGATAGTTATTTCTATTTGCAATACCAACATGACTAGAAGCATGATCACCCCGGAAACAAGACTCGTAATCAACTTTTCCAGATGGTGAATAACAAAATTTGAAGTATCCGAATGCCGGATTCAACGTTCGGGCAGAAGAGATCCAATTCTGGCACGACGATTCGAAGGATAATCTGGTACCATGAATCATCTCTTTGGTCAAGCCAAGATCAAGAAACGATTTCATTACTAAGTATATATGTTAGTAGGCAAATTGATAGGAAAAATGGTAGAAAGCTTACAAGGTTTCCTATGGCGTGGAGACTCAACAGCTTCAGCCGTATGCTCTTCCCTTGTGAGACCTTCTTGATATGCATTACACGCTTCGCCTATCAGGTCTTTAGCTGTCATAGAGACATGACGGTGGAGATCTCCGAGGTAATATCCCGGTGCTAATCGGAGTAATTCCTCCTTGAATGCCAATGAAGCGGCTTCTGTTCCTCGGAAAGCATTCATCTTGTCCATTGTGAAAAGAATAGTTTAGTTTAGGGAGGTTGTAAGGTCTTTTTCAATTCGTTTGGAAACTAAAGAGCAGTAAATGACTGCAATGGTAGACTTGAGTTGATTTCTGAATAATTTGGAAAGATATTCGAGAGTTTTGTTGAAGGCGAGCTGTGGAGGAATAGAAACTTAGAAGACGTGAATAGAGAAAATCAAACATCGAAGAAACATCGAACCTTTAAACTATTGAGAGTTGATCCAGAGATTCATGTACTGCTCTCTTGACCGTACAATCAACAAACTAAAAAGCACTTGGAAGCTCTAAATGGCAGTACTAGTCATGATGCTTCAAACAGAAACTGAACTCCGTTTCCAAGACAACTCTCATGACGTGTAAAACTCAAGAGCCGTAGTAGATACTGCTAAATGAATACCATAACGATCGAACAAGGTCATAATTCGAATGCATCACAAAGAAATACTCGAAACATACAGTCGGAGACTGATAGTATGATTCCAACACTTCTCTCCATGAAAAAATTCAAAGATATGGTTTAAGATTGGTAAAGTGGTACATTACTAGTGAACAGCTAGCAGTCTTGGTCAGAAGGTAATTGCTACCCCTTTTTCAATCCTTCTTGATTCATTTCGCCAGTTTAGAAAGTGGAAACATGGTTCTATGTGAAAGAACATGCCAGACTAATAGTAAAACTCTCTAAATGTGTGACATGAAAACATGATCTTGTCTAGAGGGACAATCCAGAACAACGATAAGAGTTAAGTCGTTTAACAATAATTGGAGATTAAATAAGGTATACCCTCTACATGCAAGGAAACGTCAATAAATCCATAATCTAGTTCTGACAAATTATAATTAACAAAAATTGTATAGTTAAAGTTCAGAAACTAGCAAAAAGATAATTCCAGTAGGAACAAAAGAACAAAATAGAAGGATCCTTTTTGAAATATCGCTAGGTTCTCTTTTATTCTTTTTGAACATGAAACCTGGAAATTAACATTTTTCTCGATTGTTAATTATGGGCTCATGCTCTAGTCACGAGGCACCAAAACAATCTTTTTCGCATTGAACAGCTGCAGTTGAAAATAAAAGTATGAGGATCAATTTCCTTGTGACAGAAACGGATTTGAATGTTAAATTGGTTTGTTTGTACCAATTCTATATACATACTTACTGTGATGTGATCATACATAATACTAAAAAACCGCCGACCCATCAATCATACAATCATTACTCGCTCGCCGGTGCACTTGCCATCTGTTTCGATCAATCTTCTGGCTCATTCTTGATTTTCACTTCCTCATCATCAGTTAGATCTCCTAGTCCCCTCACTCTTCCCTTACCCATAACCGTCTCCGCCAAAACTACCGTCTCAATCCCCTTATCCCTCTCATCTAACGGCCCCATCGGCAACGCATCAATATCAATCTCCATCCCGAGCAGACTTTTCAGGATAACCTCACTACCTGCCTTACTCATAACCTCATTAGCATGTTTGCAATTCTCACTCGCAACACACTCTACACAACCTTCGTAACAGTGACAGCCCTCTACTCTTCTCAAAGCTTGTTTCAGCAACAAATCAATGAATTCGAAAGCCTTAGTACTAATACCTGAGCCCGATGCTCCACCTTTAGCATCGTAGAAAGTAAGACGAGCAGGACGTTTCCTAGTAGTTTCTTTCTGAGCGAAATCTTTCACGGCAATTTTACATTCTGTGCGGACGTCTCCGGGCATACTGATTACGAAATTGGGCATGAGCGATAGTACTGCGTGTTCTGCTGCATGAATAGCACCAGCAATATTAAGACGTTTTTCGACGAGGATCTCAAGAGCTAGTTTAGGAACATCGAGCCACATCCCCTTACTATGCAAATGATAGGCGGGTTGTCACTTGAATGGCATCGAGGATGCGTCTTTTCTTATCGACTTTGAAGAAGCCAAAGACATTTTGCTGAATCTTGATAGCGCCAAAAAATGCACGAGAAAGGGAGTTCGGGATGCGGCGGATAGCTTCGGTTTCGATAGGATCGACATCAGTGTAGTCGCGTTGTTGAGTTGTCCAGTCGACCTTGACAAGCTCAACTTTGGCGATCTTTCTCTCTGGAGAGAATTCTTTCACAAGATATGTATTTCCTTGGTGAAGGAATATACCACCATCGTAAAGTGTGAAGAATGCTCGAGAAGCTTCTAGTTCTTCCAAAACAATGTTTTTACCATGGCTTATATCGATGATGGCGAAATGATCTTCCTCAGTGTCTCGAATTGCGACTAATTTTGATGGAGTGGGCCTATATCGTTCGCTGCAATGGTAGAAACCAAGGTCATCTTTTACCAGTCGCTCTTCCGCTACCTCGGCCAAGTTTTTAGGGAAGTAGATTGCATCTTCATCTGGACGAATGGGCATTTCAAACGCTGCGCATTGAATATGTCCTTCAAGTACTAGTATATTTTGCAAGTCGACCTGTAGTTCACAATTTGGTTTGGTGAAAATCTCATCCGGATTATTCATATAATACTGATCACTAGGGAAGCAATCACCAATCAAAACTGAAAGCGAATCCTTATTCCTCCGTCCAGCTCTTCCGCTTTGCTGCCGCAAATTCGCAATTGTGTATGGAAACCCCACAGTCAGAACTGCATCCAGAGATCCAATATCTACACCAAGTTCCAAAGCCGTCGTTGCAATAATACCCATCAGTTTCCCCTCAAACATTTCGCTCTCAATTCTTCTTCTGTCTTGTGGCGTATATCCACCTCTGTATCCCATTACTCGAGCCATGCATTCAGGACGTCCCAAGGTTGCCAGTTCCTCCTTCACTGCACCAACCAATGCTTCACATTGTCTTCGAACACGGCAAAATGCTATAACTCGAACTCCTCGAAGTATTAGCTGGCAGAATAATCTAGCAGCCTCGGCTCGTGTATCTCCACGTCCACTTGCAGGATCTGCGGGATCCTTGAAAGGTGTGTTCCAACAAAGAAACTCTTTCCTGCCAGAAGGTGAACCATCAAAGTCTGTCATTCGCACATTATCAATGCCGAAGATTGTCTTGAAATGCTCCATAGGGTTTGCAACTGTGGCAGAACAAGATATGAACTTAATACGTCGGTTACCTAATGCCGCGCAGATTCTTCTTAGCCGTCTCATTATGAAAGCCACGTGAGAACCAAACAGCCCATTGTATACATGGATTTCATCGACCACGACGTACTTGAGATTTTGCAAAAAGGTTCGCCACTTATCTTCTTGTGGGAGAATGGTGATATGTAACATATCCGGATTCGTGAATATGATTCTGCCCTCATCGCGTATTATACTTCGATCCTTCATTTCCGTATCCCCATCGAAAGTCTCCACAATAGCTTCCTCAAGACCGGTCATGAATCTCATCATCTCTTTCAAACTTCTCCTCTGATCCTGTGCTAAAGCTTTGGTGGGGAATATGTACATCGCTCTAGAATGCGGATCTTTTTCAAGCTCATGTAAAACGGGTATCTGATAGATCAGAGATTTTCCAGAACTCGTTGACGTCGCTACAATAACGTTATGTCCGTCATGAAGATTATTTATAGCTTCAGCTTGGTGAGCATAAAACTGCGTAATGTTTTTGGTATTGTACAAGGCGTTAACTAGATTTTGACTTAGAACGAAATTCAAATCTCCATATATTGCTTCTTGGGGATCAAAGACACGATGGCCATCAGGTACAATTTGACCAGTATACCATTCGCTCTCTTTGATTTCCGTGATGATATCCGATATACTTGCGCGTTCTTTAGGTATGCTTTTGGGCAGAACACTATGATCTGGTTTCGGCGTGCTACTTCTCGATATTGACGGTTTAGGAATCAACGGCTCAGCTTCCTTGAGTAAACTTGCTTCTGCATCAACACCATCTGCCTCGCATCGATTAAGAAACGCATTGATTGCACTGACAAACTTTGTATTCCTCTTCTCAATTAAATTCATCATCTGTTTTTGACTGAACACTGGCATCTTCAATTCCTCATCCTTTAGTTTTCTGGTGGCCTTAACTGCTTCACCCGTCTTCTTACTTTGAACTTGTCTCTTCAGATCACCATCTATGAATTCGAACAGCAGAACTTCCTTTCCCTCTCCATCTGCCCCTTCACCATAACCCAATCCCTCGACACCTGTAAATCCTCCCACGGAAGCATCTGGAGCAGGTCCAGCAGCGTGCCAATTCTTCGCTCGTCCACCTTTAAAAGTCTCATCTCTTTCCGCACCTCGAACATCCAATTGTAGCATTGCCTCATCGACGTATGAGAAGTTCATTCCATTCGGACGCAACGCCACTATCCGTGCCACATCCTCAACCCTTAGCTCCCGCTTTATATGGCCTTCAACCGCAGTCTTGAGGTTATCGAAAGTAGTTGCTAAATGTTTTCGTGTGGAGCAGAATGTATATACTAGATTCAATGCTCGATGAGTCTTCTCGAGAGTTTGAAAAGAGGAAGGCCATGGAATAGTACTTGTTACAGGATTCGTGAAAGAAGATTCATTTCGAGCGAGCGCAGGAGTGGCTTTCCCTTCGATACCCGTCGTGGCTTTTTACCGCCATCATTTTCTTTTGTAGGAACAGTGATGCTGTCAGTTGTCGCAGATATTCCTTGATCTTGCTCGGCAGCGGATTCGAAGGACGTGGGCAAGGTAGCATCTAAAGGTACATCTTCAGTATCTTTCCGTTTGCGCTTCCGAACCGGTTTGTTGGAAACTGTTGCAGCTTGTAATTTGGCCATGTTTCAGGCTTTTCTGGCAATAACTTTCACATGATGTTAAGTTCCAAGGGAAGAAGCGCAAATGGGTGGCGTTCGCGGTCGCGCTAAGGTAACGCGGAATCACGTTATGACGCTAAAGCTGCTTGTCTCTTGATGACATAATCACGACTCACGCGAAACTTCCATCCGGTGATCCTTTTCAACATTATTGATTTTGAATCTCATGATAGACATTCCATATATCCCTCGCACAAAACAAAGAGCGCCGAATTTATTAATCCTTTTGATTGCTCAACAGAAATATATAGAGAAATTACCTGAGATACCAACCAAGGATTCCTCTTTCCTTAACTTTCACAAGCACCAGTCCAAATCATATGAATTTCACATGACCCAATATATACCAAAATCCAAAATCCCTATATCCTTCCCCTAAATTTTTGTCTCAGATTATAAATCCAAATTCATCCACCTAGCAACTTTAGTTTCTAGAAAGGATTTTCTTCACCTAATCTTTCATAGCCCGCCCGGTTGGCACTTACTCATTCAGTCTCACGTAACTTCCACATACGTGTGTCTTTTTCGGTTAATTCAAGGGGATTAGTTTTCTACTTTATGATTATTTGCTGATTTAATGCATGTTAATATATTTCCCCGTGCATGAAGTATCGTCAGAAAATAGAATACTCGGTAATGTAGCGGACAAATCTGAATGTGATTTGGAGGATGGAGAGTGTGTAGTAGCGATTTATTGGTGGTTGATACTCATTATACATCGCATGGAAATATCTCTATGAGGGAGATGAGTTGTGAGTAATCGGGATAACTTTACTTGTTTTGGAATGATGAGAATAGAGAGCGATAGAGAGAATCTAGGAAGAATAATCGAAATCTGTATCAAGTCATTAATTTTTGTTTGAGAGGTTTTGTAATCCACGCAAAATGACTGTCCCATTGAAGTTCGGTCCTATGTTTCAAGTATCTTGTTTGACATTGATTGAGAAGGGAAATTTTCAAAAAGGCATGCAATTCAAGATTAATTAGCTATGTCTGCTACGCCTGCCTGGTATTAATTCCCACCAACCGTTCATACTGTACCGGTATTACCAACTCGCTTCCCTGTTCAAATTCCATATCCATTTATTCGCGAAACCATAGAAAACAATATGATGTAAAGACCGAGATAATCAATTCCGATCCAGCAGAGTTGATTTTGTGTGAAATTTCAGAAATGATAAAACCCATAACCAGTTGAAAAGTGCCACATTACAAACAATCTTAGTCCAATCTCGTGTACAGTTCCATCGTGAGCAATTTAGAAATCTGGAACAAACTTGACCCATGTATCGCGTACTATTACTCGAGGACATGAAGAGAAAGCGGGAAAGGAGGAAGGAGATGGTTCAGGGGAGTGAGTGGGGCACAAGTTTGATAGACTCAAACTACTCTTTAAGTCAGTCTTCGCCCAAACGTTTTATTTTCCAGATTACATACCTCGCTCTTCCTCCACTCCCACATCACCACTTTGAAAACCCTATCAGTGCAAACTCAATCTTACCATTCCTTCTCCTAGTTCCCTTTCACAATCGCCACAAGCCTGATTCATTGGCCATATCTCCCACACAACTTCCTCTAGTCCTCTTGGGCATGTTAAATAGTTCGATACATTGTATCCTGAACGTAGTGAATGTATTAGCAAGTTGTTGATATTGTGACTCGGGCTCCACAACTAACCTGAGCAAATTCAATTTCATTCAGGACAACATGTCTGGGTGGGTGTATAGGCTGCAAGGGGATGAACTGGGACTGGCATCGGAGAGAAGGGAAGGGCTGGATGTGGCGGATGCACATAATAAGTAGATTTTGCGAAGAACGGAAGCATAAAAAGGCGTGAAGATAAAAATGGGAGATGGCATCTAAAGCGAGGAAGCTGAGTTCGGCAGTTGAGCAAAGAGAGCGTGGTACTCCAGTGTATGTGGGTCAAGATGACGCAAATGAAGAAGTTTAGAGCTTCTCAGCGCGCAAAATAAGATGTAATAGTATATGAATGCCCACCTTTCTACATTCCTGTTGCGGAAAGCGAATGTTGATCAAAAGTATCGCAAGGGGGGATGAAGTTGTGGGTAAAACCGACAATTGACGAAACAAGAAGGAAATAAAATTGCGCGCTCTCATCTATATATTCATCTTTCCATATGTAAAATAGGAATATCAGATCATTCCCTGACTGCCATAATTCATAACTCATATCCCATGATCCAAAGTTCAAAGTCGCATCCATTCATCAGCGAGGAATGTGGAACGCGCTCTATGGGGTAGCGAGAAGCGAGATAGAAGCTGATGCCAGTTGACCGATAATTCAACGCGATGTCGCCTTAACACCGAGGTGCAGTTTTTGATCATTTCCTGCGTGGCTTCTTGCGGAGGTCTTCCGTTTCGGCTGAAATGATGAAATTCTGTTGCAGAAAAGAAGTTGTAGAAGGAAATTGAGGACTTCTCATAGAACGAGATGCATTTTTGAATCACTTATCATATGAGTTCGTCCAGGCGCATATACCCTACCAATTACGAGCTTTTATTCTGCAGGTTTCACAGTGAAGTTGCACTGCTCATTATGAGGGACTATTGAGAGCTTTCTATGTCTTCGTTTCTCCACTAGGCATGCCATCGATCACAATTTAGAAGCCCCCCGAAAGTAAATTTTCAATCCTACACCTGGATCAGCTTTTGGTAACTGAATCTGTTGGTGCTGGACCGGAGTATATTGAAATATAAACAATCTTGGGTAATGTGAAAAGACTGCATGCGCCACGTGTCGGTTACTAGACCCTCACATCCACTATTTTGGTCATTCCCTTATCTCCACTTCGACAACGGCATCGAGACTGGGGAAGCTAATGACGCAAGACCCTCAGTTCCACCAGTCTAGTTGTTTCATATCTGCTCCATCGAAGCCGTATATTACGTTGTGGAAATATGTTCAACTCACAAGAATGGGCCTTCGCTCCCGGTATTGTGGTTGTTTCATGGGGTGATGTCTGCCTTATCTATAGCAACGAATAGAGTTTGGACGATTGATTAACTTGAAGCAATTCTACGGCATAGTAATCTCAAGTGCAAGTAATGGGATCCGATTTGCGAAGTTTCTCAGTGAGCAAAATCATGTTGAGTAATTATCAATACTAGAGTTAATAGAAGATTGGTTACCTGGGACAAGCAGTATAAGAAAATAAAAGTATTGATCCTCGGGTTACATAAGACATTATCACTCAAATGTCCGTAGGTTTTTGAGCGCCCATCGTCTTTACTTGCGAAGGCTTCATATTCAGGCAGACTGATCCATGGGCCATCGTTGAGAGTGAACTTGTGAGAACCTCTCGAGGCCTGCCGTATATATTATTGAATATCGGAAGCTCTACTTAGTGTGTACAAAATTGGACTTTGACGCGAACAATAGCAACGGCCACCAAGTTGAAAAGCTACGCCGAAGAAGCGGACATATGGAATTTATCTTGTAATACCAGTCCAATTACTGGAAAATCTCGAGCATCGTGGCATAAACAAGTAAATTACCGAAATCTTTGTGTAACCACTCACAAAGGGGGAAGTTTTCCACACTCTACTTAGAGCAAGGACATCCCGAAAATATCATTCGATTTCCAACCCTGTGACGCATGGAAGCTCCTTACCACATGAAATACAGCGTATTGGCATCCAATATGAACAGAGCCCTATCGTGATTGGTGTTCGGAATCCGCAATTTCATATTGGACCTATGGTGAGGCTCAAGATTGGTTGTGCTGTGATACCCATACCTAATACTGAACTTGGTATTGGATATACGGAGAACCTGCATTGAAATATAGAAGCGGCCCCTCATTCCGAAAGTTCATTGGTGCTGTCGCGTTGTTGCACCGAAAGAATATGAAAGTCAGCATTGACATTGACAGAAGTGATACTCGAACCATATCCTTCCAATCATGAAGGTACCAGGAAGTTTGCACACAATAAGATAAGAGAGCAGAACCTGCGGTTTCGACTTCACTGATGTGTGGCAATGCATTCATTACAAAGAGATGACTTGCATCAACGTTGTTGATCATCATCAATTGTTATGAACGAACCTTTTACGGCAAGATGTCCGTTTCGCTTGGCGGCAAGACGGCAGGACGGGTAACCCAAAGTCAAAGTTTAGTTCAGCCCACTTTTAACTTATCTAAGGACAACTTCTTGCTCTCGTCGCCATAAAGTTCCGTTGAATATAATCTTTGAATAATAACGATATTGGACATACGATTATTGCAAGTATGGGAAGTATGGGATCTGAACACCAGAAAGTCAACGTCTGGCTAGATTGTGATCCAGGTAAGTTTATTATCCCAAGATGAAACCCCCGCGACATCGGAACCACCCACTTACACTTTTTGCAGGCCACGATGTAAGTCTTATATCCACCTTTATACATCATGTCTTCGTGTGTGTCAATGCGACGCATGTTGGATGCATGGAACGAGAGAACATGAGATAATTCAGAGTTCATCACGCCTCCTGTGCATTGCAATTATGCAAAAATTCGAGATGTTGAAATGGATTTGTGTAGTCACATGATTCATTCTTTAGAGATAAGACGTTGTGGATCGTTGAGCTGAGATAAATGTTATGCTGAAGGATATCTAATTGAATCAACAGGATGCATTCGCGATCCTTCTCTCAGCCTATCACCCCTCTCTAAATCTCCTAGGAATTTCTACCGTTCACGGAAACTCATCTATAAACCACACAACCTACAATGCCACCTCTCTCCTCACAGCCATATCCGCAACTCACATCCCCGTCTACCGGGGCTCAGGAGCTGGACTGGTACGCCCGGGTGTTCACGCCCCTGCTATCCATGGAGAATCTGGTTTGGAAGGAACGGATCTTTTACCGACGCCGGCTAAAGGACCAGTTGATGAACCTGCTATTGATGCTATGGCCAAGGCATTGTTTGCTACTCCAGCAGGCTCAGCATGGGTTGTTGCTACGGGTGCACTAACAAACATTGCGTTGTGCTTTCAGAAATACGAGGGATTGGCTGAGCATATTAAGGGGATCAGTATTATGGGTGGTTCTGTCGGGAATGGATTCACAAACGCGGTATTGGGGCAAGTCGACCATAAAGAACGGATTGGAAATTGGAGCGTCTGGGCCGAATTCAACATCTTGGTTGATCCCGAAGCCGCAGCGTTCATTTTCGACCACCCAGTTCTGAAAACAAAAGCGGTGTTGATACCATTGGATATCACTCATCAAGTTTTAGCCACGAAGGAAGTGCAGGATGTGTTGAGGAATGGGAAGGAAGGAAATGAGAATACTACGTTGAGGACAATGTTGGTGGAGTTACTGACGTTTTTTGCGGCCACTTATGATAGAGTTTTTGGAATCAGCGAGGGACCACCATTGCATGATCCATTGGCAGTGGCCGTTATCATGGATGGGATTTCGGGCGCGGAAATTCCGTTTTATGATTTTAAGGATGGAAGGAAGAGGGAAAGATTCGATGTAAAGGTTGTCACTGAAGGAAGTCATGATGATGCCCAAAAGGGATCGGAGACCGGTAGAACGATTGTCAAATTACTCCCCGAGGGAGAGGAGGGGGTCAAGATTCCAAGAGGTCTGGATATCAAGAGGTTTTGGGAGGTGGTAGAAGATTGTTTAGCTAGAGCTGATGCCGCGAATAAGGTAAACGGAATTGTGTAGACAAATAGAAATTTATAGACATTTATTTCCGAATTTTCATGCTATGATCTTAAGATCTTTCTACCCATAATGTATAACTCCAAGACACGCTTATTGCCGCTTCAAATGCCGCCGTTGTTTAATCCAGACTTAACGCCGTTCGTATAGTAATGTGTTTCGATGATGTAACAAGAAAATCAAAATCACTCCTTCGTAGCTGCAGTATCCTTTGCATCGTCCTTAGCCTTTGGCTCCCCATCGGCATTAAATCCAAGCTGATCCAGTTCCCTGATCAGCTCATTGATCTTAATAACCTTGGCAAATTGCTCTGGTAACAGTTTTGCGCCATCCTGCTGACTTTTTTCTTTCAATTCCTTAGCCTGCTTTAACTTCTTCTTCAAGTTCCTCGCTTTTTTCTCTCTCTCCGCTTCCAGATCAACCTCTTCCTTCTTTTCCTCTTCCCCATCCTCGTTTTGCTTCCCTTCTCTCCAGTTATCCGCTTGACTCCCCTTCAGCTCCCCATCCCCATCCTTTGCATTTTCTGCAGCCTTTTTCCTCGCCTCTCGCCTCTTTGCGTTTTTGTTGCTAGCCGCTGACCCCGCGGTAGTTGATTCGTCTTTCAAACTCTCAGCGCCAGGTGGACCTCTACTAGCACGATTCTTGAAGTTTTCTGCAGTGCGATTTTTGTATACTTCGACATCCTCGGGGGCTTATACCCTGGACGAATTTTTATCTCTTTGCGCTTTGTACCGTCGGCGCGCGTGGAGGAGGGGATGTGACGATCGCCCGTTTGGGTTTCGACGATGCCGGCTTTGGAGGGGGTGGGGACGGAGGGCATTTTATGAGTTTGAGGGACGAGGCCCTTGGGGATGGTGAGGAAATTTCTATAACGTGAATAGAGATGAATATATAGATATGGATTGTAAAAATGCTCAATTTAGCAAATGGTGAAGTCAGTTGGTTATTGTGAAGTTAAACCTTGAACTTTATCAAACTTTACTGGAATTGCTATGAGGCTGTCATACCAAAGTTATTACCCAATCATAAGTCAGTCCCGCCCAAAGCTTTCAACCAATCAAAAGCTCTTTGATATGACCATCGGAATTTCACGTTGTTTTATCCCGGCTCAGCCAAAATTCATCCGATTGCCCTACAACTTCAATTTACGGAATCACTTCATTCGATAAGCTGTCTATAATCTGCGATCAGAACTGATTAATTCGCCATGGTATGTTTACTCGACGGGGCGTTCTTAAGCTCTCTGGAGTTGTGCTAATGGGTGAAATTGTAGTCTTCCGCAAGCCGTCCTCTTTACAAGTTAGTTACTCTCTTGATGCGATGCTATGCGATGCGCCCACCACGACGACATTTGTTATGGCGAGGGTAATCTGGGGATCGAAGGGCTAATGAAGATTGGAATATAGCTTCCTCTTCCGAAAGAACTATGTGTTCCTCGGTGCAGTGTTCGGTGCTGCTTTTGGATTCGAGATGTATGTTTATATGCACTCGGAATTCCTGGAAGGGCCTTGGACTGATGTATGATAGGGCATATGATTCAATCACAGACCGAGTTTGGGATTCTATAAACAAAGGAGTAAGTTGCATTGCCAGAGAAGACAGGACATGTGCTGATGAACGGAACAGCGTCAATGGAAGGATATCAGAGCGAGATATGTTGAGGCCGCGGACGACGAATAGACGGTTTCTGGTAGAGATGGATGTGAGGAAAGAATCCCGCCTTGGTGGGGATACGCGGTTGTTAGAAAAAAGAATCGGGGCTTCAGTACTGGGCAGGAAGCCTTCATTGAAAGTGTATAAAAGACAATCGACAACATAGAATCATACGGGCACAAAAGCAAGACCACAGACTGGTACAACAATGTCATTTCCTTCTGGTGATCTTCTTCATTAAGTTTGTGACAGCAAATAAGACGCTTATTTCATGTGAAAGAACTACAAGTATTAAATTTGCGATTGTCATATTCAATAGTGTTCTATGGGAAATGATTTCGTTCTTCATACCCATCTGGACATCCATGCATCATCAAAGTCCAGTTCAGATTGAAGACTCTTGTATAGCATCTGCGCCTGAATGGCGACCGAACTAATGAATCTATGTTCAACTATTAAGGAATTACCACTTGATCTAGTAACATGGGCGATCGAATTGTAGTATTTTAAGCCCAGACGTCAGATGTTGAGATGTGATGGTTGGCCTTTGTGGAAGCTCATAAAACGAAACGCTTCCCCGCCGCAATTCATTCATCCTCCACAAATAAATCAAAACCTTTACAACATTACCTATCTAAGTACCCATTTACCCTTGATTCATATTGTATATTATAAATCAAATTATACCCACCTTTACATACACTTCTCTCTTCACACTTGAACTTTCTGGACTTCAAGGATTATATCTATACCAACACGCACCTCACCTCCTTTGCGGAAACTGCGATACCGATAACGATTCTTTATCAATGAGCAAGCACACCACCACCATCATATAGTAAAAACCCACCAATTTGTGCAGAAGACGGGAACTTCTTCGTCTTCTCAGTTTCAAAGAGGCATGGCCGAAGAATCTATGCCATCGAGGCAGCTCTGCGACTTCCTGAAAACATTGCCCCGCGTCCACCAGAACCGTTACACAGAGGCCGCTGAACGCGATTTACTACAGAGTCTCTTCTGGTCATTAGCCGGCGGACAAAAAGAACACTTGAACCTTTTCTTCCCAGAAAATTCGAGGCCATCAGCTAGTGAAGTATGGAAATTGAGGAAAGCGCAAGGAGGAACCGATGGCGACGAATTCACAGAGGCGGCTCGAGGGAAAGTCTGCGGTCATATATTTAAGACGGGAGAAGCTACATACCGATGCAAAACTTGCAGCTCCGATGACACATGCGTGCTCTGCAGTCGATGTTACGATTCCTCTGATCATACGGGTCACATGGTATATGTGAGTGTATCGCTGGGCAACAGCGGATGTTGCGATTGTGGAGATCCAGAAGCGTGGCGTCTACCGGTACACTGCTCGATACATACAGCACATGGGCCCGGTGGAGAAGGTGAAGACAAGGGAAAAGCAGCAAGTCTGCCTGATGAGTTGGTGGAAAGCATTCGAATGACCATCGGAAGGGCTTTTGATTATATTTGCGATGTTATATCATGTTCGCCAGAACAGCTGCGATTACCGAAATCAAAGGAGTCGATACAACTGGATGAGAGGAGGTCGCGGTTGACTTCGTCTTACTATAATGGAGATATCGTTGAGGATCCATGTGAATATGCACTTCTCCTTTGGAACGACGAAAAACACACTGTCAATGAAGTTCGAGACCAGGTGGCAAGGGCTTGCAAGGTGACGAATGCGGAGGGTATGCAGCGAGCGCATGAAACTGATGACATTGGTCGAAGTGTCATCAAATATGACCATGACATTGACAAGCTGTTGAGAGTCTCAAGGGTTGTTGAACAGATCAAGGTTACGGTTACCATTCGCTCTGCTCGGGATACCTTCAGGGAGCAGATGTGTGGAACTATTATTGAATGGCTCAGTGATATTTCTGGTTGCAGTGTCGGTCCAGACCATAACATATTACGTCAGGTAGTTTGCGAAGAAATGCTCAAGGAGTGGAATCGTGGAAGTGAAGCTAGTAATGCTGACATAGGATTGAACGGTATTGATGATCACGAAAGAGAGGAGATGTTGTGGTCAGATGCTGAAAATCGCGTGTTGAGGCATATTATAACAACAGACCGCCGAACTCAAGCTATGGCGGTAATGGCCGCCGTCGCTGCCACTGATTCAGATTCTGACGATACTGACAACGGAGATGATGACGACCTCAATGAAGCCAACATTGTTCGCATGCTTGAAAATGCAGATGAAGATGCTTCTAGTGATGAAGAAGTAGAACTCGTTCGTTTTGATCCAGCAGAGCCAGCAGAGATAAGAATCATACAACCGAACAGACAACCAACTCCAGGGGCTGCACCTCAACAGGAAGCCCAGACTGGAACAGAGACCGATAACGATGGAGACGTCGATATGATTGGTGGAGACGACGAGGCGTTAGAGGTACAAGAAGCTACTTTGGCTGGATATCCACCCCCACCCCCTCCACCTCCGCCTGCCCCTCAAAGAGTCACCAGAGATCGTGATCTACACCATCAGATTCTGATACTGCGGAAATGCAACCTCTTATATCAGACAATCTTTATGCGAAAGCCAAGATAGAGATTCCTAAAACTCCTGCAAATCCAGTAAAGAAAGAAATAGCAAAACCAGCCAGATACTGGCTTGAAAGTCCTCCTGGCTATACAGACAGGGAGTCTGTACCTTTACATGAGGATTTGTGGCATAAATTACGACTAGACTGGCTGATTTATTTGACTTGAGGATGTGGAAAAAGGTTCGAGTCGATCTCCGTGAACTATATATCTCGACCGTAGTATCGATTCCAGAGTTCAAACGCGTGCTGGGTCTACGCTTTTCAGGTCTATACACTACTCTCGCGCAACTTTATTTGATTGCCGACAGGGAACCAGATCACTCAATTATCAACATTTCTCTACAGATGTTGACGACGCCATCTATTACTGCCGAAATTGTGGAGAGGGGAAACTTCTTGACCAATCTAATGGCAATATTATACACCTTCCTCACCACGCGACAGGTTGGACATCCTTATGAGATTTTCCAAATGCTACTTTAGCTTTTGACTCAGGCTCTGTAACAAATCGAAGAATGTACCATTTTTTCATGGATTTGAAATATTTATTCGGTTCAGAGCACGTACAAGAAAAGCTACGCACGGAAGAAAGATACATGCTGCAATTTTTGGACTTGGTCAAACTCCATCAAGGTATTTGTCCTAATGTCAGGGCAGTTGGTGAGCATGTAGAGTATGAAACAGATGCTTGGATCAGTGCATCTTTGATCACACGGGAAATCAATCGATTGTGTAGACAATTCTCAGAGTCTTTCAAGTGGGTCCCTGGCGAATCGACTGACCCTGTCTGCAGGGCAATTAGGACTGCAGC